>CATIWF010114945.1:0-20451 GCA_949630135.1 Balakata baccata
GAGTTGAGTTGTAGAATCGAAGCTCGAGCAAGAAAGGTAGCTGCACTGGTTGTGCGCACTACAATGCTTGGAAGCTTCAGATGATTCGACACAGCTTCTGCGAAGTACATGAGATCATCATATGCGACACAAGCAATCTCATCATCAGAATTCTGATGTATCATCTGCAGCAACAATTCCAGAAGGGGTATTCTGCATCGTTGGTTAAGTTCCAATACTAAATCCAATGAATCTCCTGCGGCGAGAATATCATCTATGCCTTCATTCAGTATAGGTTGGAAGTCGAATTCTGGATGGCTGGAAGGATTAGGAGAGTTGAATTTGGTGTGAACTATGGTGATAGAGAAGCCACTAGAGTGCAGGATTGTGCTCAGCTCAAGTATTGGATTAATATGGCCTTGAAATGGACATGAAACTAGCACCACTCGGCGGCGGCGTCTCTGTCCTTGCTTTTGATCCATTTGTTCCTGTCTGCCTAAGATTTGTAACTTGAAATTCTTTCAGAGAACTTCCTGTGTGGATAAGTATATGATACTGGAAAATGCAATGGCCTTTTTGTTAATTACTTGTACATGGAAAATAATCCAATAGGAAAGGTAATTAATTAACTCTTTCTCTAATTGCATTCTCTGACTTTTATAGTATTTATACAAGTCAATATTTATTTTTAATTTTATAGATATTTGTTTCTTTGTATACCATTTTCAAAAAAGTTTCCTTTTAAAAAAAAAATATATATTTTAAGCAAGTTTCTTAATTTTCATTTTTATGATTGTTAGTTTTGTTTCTTTCTTAGAAATTTCTAATGAAATGAATTGAGACCCACTATAATAAGGAAACGAGAAAATGATTAGTTTAGAAATTCCAAAATTTTTTATGGCATTTAATGACTCTATATTGAATCTATAGACCTGTTTACTTACATAGAATTGTTTCTATTTTCATTTTTCAATTTTCAAATAAAATGAAATTTCTTAGAAAATTTGTAAAGGCATTGACTTGTTAAAAATTGAAAACTGTTTTTCATTTTTTTAAAATAGAAAATGTGTTTATTTGTTCTCAAGTAAAATTTGTTTTTTATTTTTAAAAAACTGAAAAGGTGTTGACTTGTTATCGCATAAAAAATACATGAGCACATTGGGAGTGAAATTCGTCAAAGATAGCATGTTTTCAAATGGAAAACATGTTTTTGCTTTTGGATTTTAACAAAGAAAATTTTGAAAATAATAAAAATATGTTTTTTATTTTTCTTTTAAAATTGTAAAAACAGTTAAAACAGTTTTCATGTGAAAATTTTATGAAAATATTCAAAGTAAATATATAGTTCATTTTTTTTTCTTCATTTTGAAAATTGTTTTAGAAAACTAGAAAATTCTAAGAAAGTAAACACACCTATGTGTGCTTACTGTTTTTTTCTTAATTAATTAAATCAGAAAAAAATATTTCTATCTAAAATCATTCATTTGGATTTCTTGTCCATTTTTACATAATCTCACTATGGAAGCGGAAAATATATTTGGATTGAGAGAAGCTCTAAGTTTCGGTTAAAATTATAGATTTTAAAAATTTTTAATTTTACCGAAACATATAATTAAATATTGCATAACATGAAAATACACTTTTTATATTAATCTTGAGTATTTATCCATAATTTTTAGCAAAACATATTTTGTAATTTTTACGTATAATATCTATTTTGTCAAGATCATCCCATGATTTTTGAGAACAAAATGGAAAAAAAAAAAGATTAAGAAGCGCAAATTAAGCCAAAAAAATCAAAAATTTTAGTTGTATTGATAAAATTTCTTTACTAATTTCAGATGTATAATCACAAAATATCTCCTTTTAAAATAAAGAAGGAAAATTTGTGAGAAAACGAAATTTTCTCACGAACCATTCGCATCCACTACCAAACAACCCCCCGCCCCCCAATCATTTTAATCCTTCTACCAAGCAGAAGGATTAAGAGATGGGTGGTTGGCCGTTGGTATTAATTTTTCTGACTTTTATTTTATTTTATTGACTTTTGATTTTTTTTAATTAAATTAATTTTATTTATGATGTAATAATAGTACAATAATTACATAGTTTATTTTTAGCTATTATCCTTAATCGTAAAAGCATTATTCTCTTCTATTATATGTGGTAATTACTTTAATATACTAATATAGTTAATTTAATTAATAACTTAATTAAATTATAATAATTTTAATTAACACTTTAATTAAATTTATATATAAGAGAAATACTTAAAATTAATCAATATTAATTTTAACTCAAAAAGTATAAATGATCATTTCTAATTCATAAAATTAATCAACATTTATGATGTGGACATGACAAATAATTTATTTTTAGTGTAACTTATAAGATCAATAATTTTATCGGAATGAAAATATAATATTAGACACCATTTCTGAATTTCTCGTATACCCGGATAATAACTGTTGACATATAACACTATCTGTGCAGTTATTATCAGACGTCACTATTCGGTACTCTTAAATCTTTAAGAACTCACTAATTTATTTAGATATCATTATATCATGGAAAATGAGATTTTTTTATCAAAATAAACCATGTAATAACCTAGATGTTCAATAAATGTTCAATTTATTATCCTATACAGGTTATGAATATTTTTAAAATTATTTTTTATTAGAAATATTTATCTCATTATTATCAACAACTTGATAATAAATTTTTTGTAGATAATTAATGGGCCGTATGTTTTATAGTATATTTAACTATTGTATTCATAATATAATCAACAATTTGAATATTTTATTCATTTTGAATGTAAAATATATATATGTGTCTATTGTGTTATATTATTTAATATATAAAAAGCAGTAAATGCACTAAGACATGCACACCGTTGATAATATCTCGTATACCCACCCACAGTCTTCCCATACTTGTCTTTCTGTGTTCTTCCATTTTCTTCAACTTTTTGTTGCTTTTGCCTTTAAACTAGTCGGCGATTTCTATGTTCTATGCCATGATCTATCATATTAAATGAGAAATTTTTAAATAAATTCAGTCAATCATACTATTTATAAATTAATCTACTTATTTATTGATATGCATTTAATTGTTTTATTCTCATTAATTGATACTTACATAAAAAACACCTTATTTGGGAGAGGCAAAAGTGTTAATATATCTACAAGTGTTAATGTATCTATACTCGAATAGAAAATAGTTTCACATTTTGGATGTGGAGACACCTCATGGATCTACCAAAAAAATCACCTATATGTATATATAATTGCTCATTGTCTATATTATGGCAAGACTTAAATAAAACCAAGGGATAAAATGAATTAATGGTACTAAAATTTGGCATATATATCAAATTGGTACTAAATTTTTTTTTTTATTAAATTAGTACTAAAATTTTGGAGTTTGTATCAAATTAATACTAAAACTTTAGAGTTTGTTTTAGATTACAATACCAAGCTAACGTAGACACCAGATTAGCTGACGTGACCATCAGATTTAAAGCCAAATTTGTTGACTGACCATCGGATTTACTATTGTTGCAACTGAATTTGTTGATATGACTGTTTGATTTATTGATATGAATATTAGAAAAGTTTTGGATATCATGATCTGAAATTTAAAATTTTGGTACCAATTTGATACACATAAAAAAGTTTTGGTTAAAAAAAATGCATTTTACCCTAAAACCAAGGCTAATGGTTATTAACTTATGGAAAAATTACTATATGTCATCTCTAGTTTGACATAATATACTAGTATCTTATTGAGTTTTGAAAATATAAAATTTATTCCATATAGTTTGACATAACATACTAATAAAAAAATATTTTTTTTGCTCAGGGAGTTATTAATCCATTAAATAAAACTTGTAAGGAGTTACTAGTGCAATATATCAAAATTTTAGAGGTTAAATAATATAATTTTCAAATATTAGAGAGATACTAGTAAATTAAGTCAAACTATAAGAAACAAATCGTAAATTTTTCAAATCTTAGAGAGATACTAGTGTATTATGGCAAACTACGGGAAGCAAATAATAATTTTTCCTTAACTTATTACTGCATTCATTCCAAATTAATTATCTTTTTCAAAAAAAAATTAATTTATCACTTTTATATATCCAATGCAACATTAATTATTTCATTCCTATTTTATCCTTGTATTTATTTATATTAATTAATTTTCCGAGATTCTATACTGTTTAATTTATTTAGTTTATTAATTAGAAGAATAATTTAATCCTACTTAGAGGGTATTAGAATTATTGTTGAATGTTCTAAAAGAAAATTTTGAATTTTTTTTTATTTAATTGACTAATTTTTTAAAATTTTTATAAACTATTGTTTTCAAATCTATTTTTGGAAAAAATATATATTTATCTACTTATACTCTCTAAGTAGTTTTCAAAACTTAAAATTCAAATACAATATCAAACAAGACCTTAACTCTTTTTTTTTTTTTTTTTTTCTCTATAGTTAAGTCTATTAAATTTTTTTAATCCAAATGAGACGCTAAAAGGAGACAATTTAGTATGGGATGGAAGAAGTATTAGTCGAAACGATAAAAAAGGATAAAAAAAAAATGGCTAGTGGTCATTAGGTGTATTAATATGGAGATCTGAAGATCTCAATCAGAATCATAATTAAAAACGTGGAGAACCGAATCAAGTTATTATATTTTAATGTAAATAATTAAATGGCATGTGATCTCCACCACCCGTGGCAATATGAACTCATTCTATTAGAAATTTTATACACAAGTCATTTCGATCGGATATAGTTGCCTACCTCGCTAAGATTACAATTCAAAAAGATTACAATCATCAGAAATAAAAGCAAAATACATTTTTTTTACAAAGAGTTCGACCGGAGATTCGAACTTAAACCTTGCAACTCGGATAAAGATTATTGGTAGCCAAATACATTTCTTAGTTATTTACTCTCAAGTTCACATCACAAAAATTATTTTTGATAAGCTAAGATAAAACTTCTCAAACTCCAATAGCTTCGACAATACTGGGCTGCAAAATCTTAACTGTAGAACCGGAGAAGACATTAACGAAATTACCATGACAATCACGCAGAACCAGGCAGTGATTCTGGTTTTGTTTATCCAGGAAATGGTAACTGCGATTTGCTTGTTGCTTTGGATGGTTAAATTAAATTCAGAAACATAGTCCAAACTCATAAAATAAAATACTACTTATACTATTTGTTCCAATATTTTTTATCATAACTTGTATAAAATACATGTACTTTTAATACAAGTTGAATAAAACAATTAAATGCTTATCTAATAAATTCCGGAACCACCTCTCAAAAATAAATAAATAAATTTCTCACCGTCAGTTTATCCAAAAATTAAGAACTTGGGTATAATTTGAAAATTTTACAAAAATAGAAAAACGGATAAATATTTACAAAAAATATTATTTTATAAAGTTTTTTTTTAAAAATATCGGTTGCATGACTCTACATCTAAAATTATTACGAAAATGGCGATGATTAAAGTTTACCAAAAGTTTACTGTAAAATTAATGAAAATTAAAGTTATAAAAGATTTATTAAAATTTTACTTAGAATTTACTCAAGTTCTACACATAATTTATTAAATATTTACTAGAAAATTAATTAAAGTTAAAATTAAACAAGATTTACTAAGGTTTATTCAATAATTACTAAAAGTTTGACATAAAATAAAAAAAAAATTTGAAGTTATAAAAGGTATATTAAAAAATTATTTAAGATTTACTGAAATTATACCCAATATTTACCAGAAAATTAATAAAAATTAAAATTATATAAAATTTATTCAAGATTAAACAAAATTTATCCAAAAATTACCTAAAGTTTACCACAAAAATTAATAAAAATTGAAGTAGTAAAAGGTTTATCAAAGATTTACTTAAGGTTTACTCAAATTATACACAATATTTATCCAATCTTTACAAAAAAAATTAATAAAAATTTAAGTCATATAAGGTTTACCCAAGAATTACTCGAAGTTTACCCGAAGTTTATCAAAAATTTACCAAAAGTTTGTTCTCAAGTTTACCAAAGGTTTATCCAAGATAATTTTAATTAAGTTAATTAAATACAAATTTACATATTTTTTTTAATTAAGATTTGTCTAAGGTTTATTTTGGTAAATAAATTAATTAAATACAAGTTTATATATTTTTTGGCTAACTAAGTTAATTAAACAATGATTAAAATAAATAAATACATATATAAAAATAATTGGTGGTTATACAAGTTAATAAAATGTTTAAATTCATGTTTAATAGATAAAATATGACAATTTTCTATGTTAATTAGATGAAAAATGTGTTATATACACCACAAAATCTAATATTTGAAAAAAAAATGATAAAAATAAAGAAGATTGGATGAAAATATTACTGGTAAAATTGAAAAAAAAAAACTTTCAGGTGAACGGTATAAAATCCTCTTAATTTTCACAAGGTTACGGAAACTGGTTTTTTTTTTTTTCCTACGCATTCAATATTATCCATAACATTTATTTCAATTTTTATAAATATTTAATTCTGTATATCAATGATTTGTTAATATGACAATTTTTAACATGCATAACTTATGCTTACAATAACAACAAAGTTGCCGCAAACAATTAATCCCTAGCCACGAATATCAATAAATAAAATCTTTAGAGAGTAGAAGTGCTATGGTAACCACGTTATGCAGAGAAATCAATATGGCTATGTTTAGATTGAAAAATTTAGAATGAGTAATTTTGAACAATCTTTATATTAAATTTATTATTTGATTATTTAGAAAAAATTAAAATCTATGAATTTTGAAAAATCTTTCTTCCGTCAAAATTTTTTTCATTTTTTAAAGATTTGATTTCTCACATTCTAAGTAGAAAATTTCAAAATCTATAAATTTTGATCGATGAGAGATTGTTACAAAATTTTTTTATTTCAAAATTGTCCTTAATAAATTATTAATATTTCAAAACTATCCTTAATACTAAAAAAATAAAAATAATTTTTCTTTTAATTTCAACTAATTACTTTAGCTTATTATTATTATTATTATTATTATTATATAGTGCTAATATTCATTAAATTATTAATAACAAATATTTTTAGCAATATAATTAAATATTATAATGTATAATAATTTATATTTTTTATTTTTCAACTCTTAAAATAATTAATTTTACTTTTTATATTTTTAAATATATAGTGGAATTAATTTTACATGCTTAATTAACAATAAATTATCAATATTTAATAAAGGGTAAAATTAGAAATTAATTGTTAAATTCATATATTGTGGTTATTGAATCAAACATAAGTGTAAAATTATAATCCATGAATTTTATAGTCAAACCAAATAATGAAATTCTCAAAATCCATGTATTTCACAATTCATTGATATAAAATTTATAGATTTTAAAATCTCTCTATTCATATGAGACTTAAATATCACTACTGTTTGGGGTAAGAAGTTTACTTTCCACATTGGACCTTCTACTTGCAGAATTTGACGAAACTGGTTTTTGTTGAAAACCGCAATTAACAGAGTTGCTATTCATACAGCCGAAAACGATAAACCAATTGCTCTGAAAATGCTTCCCTCTTTTTTAATTTTTACAATCTTGTTTTATGCATGCACTGATGAAAATTGAGATTGTCAGGCTCTCATTTGTGGCAGATTGGAGTGAAGATACCTCTGGCACCAACCATCCATGTCTCTAGCAATGGACTCTTATGCTCCACCTCTCCAAACAGGTCCTGTGTTGGAATTAATGGAAATAGTTGCATAGTCTAGCTTCTAAAAAAAGAAATACATTTTTATTTTTTTTAACTACTTTTTCATTACCAATGTTACAAGTCATCATCTAAAGCATACATATGCTTTTAGTTGTCATATAAAAGTCATGTACGTACCCTTTTCGTAAACAACGCTTGAATGGTGTCATTAAGCTATCTTTCTATTCCCACTCATAATCCTTCATTGCTGTTTGAATTTGGCTGATTTTTGGTGTGTTGAGAATTTAAGCAAACATCTTCATGCTGAGACATTTTACAGCAAACATGTCTAAAGAAGGGAAATTGAAAATATTCTTACTTAAACAAAAATTTATGAGCCACGGTAGATATCAAGTACTAAATATTTTAATTGAAGAAAAACAAACTCATCTTTCCCTTCATCAGATTCAACCACGACTATTTATTTCATCATTTTATATTTTTCAATATACATTATTTTGAATTGTACAAAACTCTTAGCTATTGAGATAGTCATCGAATTTATCAACCCATCACATGTTAACATTTGTAAAAATGTCAAATTTTGGAAATACACAAAAGACGAAACTAGAGTTTTCAAATTGCTGCATTTCCATACTTTTAATACTTGCAGGTTTTGAAAAACAAAAACTCTTCCAGGGTCACCGTCATACACCATACTTATGAGATTTGGCAGATTAGAGAGAATTATTTTTCTCAACCTTGGTAGTAATTCATGATGATTGTCCAATCCTTGATTAATGATTATTTGTTCCACTGAAGAATCGCTGAGAACAAGCTTATCCATAATTAGATAACTGTTAGATGGAAAAACCAGTACAATGACCCTTTTTTTTTTATAAGCATATTTATATATATTTTGATGGTGAGTAATTGTCAAGTTAACGAAAATACATCTTTAAGTTTCTATCTAGTCTTACACTACCAATGTTACAACTCATCATCTAAAAGCAAGCATATGCTTCAGTTCTTATATAAAAGGCATGTGAATTATCAATGCACGAACGGTTTTGGTGAATAATTAGTACGAACCTTTTTCATAGACAATGCTTGAATAATGCTGTTAAGGTTGCCTTCCCATTCCCATTCATACTCATTTTTTCCTGTTTGAACTTGGCTGAGCTTTAGTGTATTTATGGCTCAAGCAAACATTTTCATTTTGGGACATTTTATAACAAACAATTCTTCCAAACAAAAGGAAATCAAAAAGTATTCTCACTTGAACTAAAACTTATGAGGTTTGGTAGATCAAGTACCAAATATTCTAGTAGAGGAAAATCTATATTCTCATCTTTCTCCAAGGGATCCAACTGCTACTATTATTTTCATCATTTTGCATTTTCCAACATACATTTTTTTAAATTTCACAAGACTTTTAACTATTGAGGTAGTTATCAAATTTATCAACCTATCTCATTTTGACAGATGTAAAAATGTCAAATTTTGGAAATACACAAAGGATGGCAGTAGAGTTTTTAATCTGCTGCATTCCCGTACATGTAATACTCGCAGATACTGAAAAACAGAGTCATTATCATACACCACATCTTTCAGATTTGGCAGCTTAGAATTATTTTTCTCAATCTTGGTAGTAACCCGTCATGATTGTCCAATCCTTTGATGATTATTTGTTCCACTAAAGAATCAATTAGAACAAAGTCCTCCATAATTAGGAAACTGTTAGATGAAAAAATCAATTCAATGTCCTTCAGTGTGGTGAAGAAATCAGGTTGGTTGTTGCCATCCAATTTATGCTTGATAATATCCCAGTCTATTCTCAGTTCTTCTAACCTTGGCATTACAATCTAAAAAAAAAAAAAAAACCCTTAATGACACATATACGCAGGAATTCAAAGTTTTTATGCATTTTTTTTAAGTTTATCAAATTTAATAAAATTTCATTAGCCTTTTTAGCTCGTAATCTTTAGTTTCTTAATCTGATTTGATTATTCATAACAAATTATTTGAATTTTGTGATCAAGTTTTTTCTGGTATGGTAATAAGAACAACATGTTACTTGTTAAAAACCTAGAGTTAAAACTTAAAATAGAATCGCAGAGTACTGGACAAACCTCACGACGCACTTGCATGCCTGTTACTTGTTCTCTAAGTCCGTCTACATTTGGTCTTTTATTTTGTTCCCTTGAGAGTATTGAAACATGAAACCTTTCATGCTTGGACAACCTTTTATGCTGATATTTTCTAGTGAAGGTAATTCTATTCCCTCTGCTTTCTCTTCTTTTATTATTGTCTCCATCATCTTACAGTTTTCTACTTCTATCTTTTGGAGTTCAAAGAAGGATGAGGCCATGGATTGAGTAAATGCATATTTCAAGCTACTACAGTTCTGCAATTTGAGCCACTTAAGGTTCCTAAAATCAAACATTCTCATAGGATCCTTATTCCTTAATTCACTTAACTTTGGTAGATTAGTCAACTGCAATTCCACTAATTTTGACAAGAAACCATGCCTTTCTTCCACAATTTCATCTTCCAAGTCAAACGCCACTTGGACTGAGCCACAGTCTCTTTCATATAAGTATCTCAACCTATACAAGAACAGTAATTGATTGGCCGATATAACTTTTGAGGAAGATGAATCTTCAATCACATACCACTTATATGCATTTTGGAGGACCTTTAATCCCAGAAGAGGTAATTATTAATGTAAGAACTAACACTATTATGAGAAATTAATAAAAAATTAAAAAAATATGAATACACACTTCTTTTTTGAAACATTGAGATGTTATAGTTGCATTGAGATTTTCGTCCCAGTATAGTACATCTTCCCTATAGTCCAAATGTCGCACTCCTTGTAGTTTTGGTATGCTTAAGACTCCACCGCAGAAAAACTTCATCTGCAAGCATTCCTCAATAACTACATTTTCTAGCAATGGGAAATGAAAGTCGTAATTCCTTGAGCAAAAGCTGTACAGTGTAGGTAAATCTATAAGCTTCAGAGATTTCAGTTGTTTGAAAGTAATCTCATTCTCTGCATTATCTCCATCTTTTGTCACAATTTCTTTTACCATCTCACAAAATGCAATTGTCAATTTCGTGAGGTGCACCATAGTATTAGCTGATGATGTGTTCATCAAGTTTTCCAACTTATTACAGTATGCTACATGCAGAGCTGATAGATTTTGGAAAGAAATGGAGGATGGTGCTATGTACTTCAGGCGATCACAAAATTCAACACTCAAGTATTTTAGTGGTACAATTGTAGTGATATTTTCTTTCTCTCCAACAGTTATTTCATCATCAAACAAAATTGATTCAAAGCGTTCAAAATGAACCCTGGCAAGGACAAGTTTTTCCAAAAAGTGAAGCTATCTAAGGAAACCAAATGGGAAACCACTGCCTTCGTCCTGTAAATAATATAATATAATCACTTTCAATTTAGAAAAGCTGTCAGTTAAAAAACTCAAATTTCTCCAATTTGGAAGGAACCTAAAAGAGCAGAAAATTCATATTGAGTAAAAAAAGAAATTAAGACAAAACAAAAAGGAAAGTCAAATTTTTTGAAAAATAATGGATTCTTAAACTTTTAAATTTTAATTGCTAATTTATATTATAGTTTTTTTTTCCCTCTTTCTTTTTAATTATAACAATTGATCAATTTTATCCTAAAGTGTATACTAAAACATTACTTAGTTTATTCTCAAAAGAAGTTTTATCATGTGTTGCAAGATACAGATTAATGAATGACTTGTAAAAAGAATAAAATAAAATAAAAAGGATCTTTTATTTTTATTTAATTTAAATAAATCATTAACTTCAAACGATTGAACCCATGAGTTAAGTGTTCACACTACTGTATTTCTATTATCTTTTTTAATTCTTAAATATACATAAGTTTTATATTTTATATATTAGTTAAAATTTTATTTTTAAAAAATCTTCTAAAATGATATGTGTTAACAATAATATTTAAATAATTGAATTATGCTAAAGAGTGATAAGTAATTTTGAAAACTCATAGAAAATTAAAAAAAAAAAAATCCATATATGTAATGATAAAATTGTGCTTTACATAATTTATAAAACAAAAAGAAAAATACAAATAGAGAATACTTATCATTTGGATATATTTCAACTTTAAAAATTCTAATGTTTGGATTCAATATCATTGTGTTATTTAAAATTATAAAGAATATTCACACATGAAAGAGAGAATTTGAAATACCTTTACATCTAATTCCGTTGCTTCATGACACCAACGTACTTTTAAATATTTCAACTTTGGCCATATATTATATCTTCAAATGTTTCAACTCAAATATAGCCTCTTCATCATTATAATTCAGCTCTCCCAATTGATATATCTCTTCCATTTGAGGGCACCAAGATATATTCAAGTCCTCTAATCTTTGAAATCTTCTAATCTCATTCAATGGAAATACAGCATATAGATTCAAACAATGTGAAATTCTCAATGATTTAAGTTTGCAGAAAGAATCAGCTGTAAGACCACATGTTATGGATGGTACTTCACATTCATGAGCTTCAACTGATTTTAGTTTATCAAAAGAATCAACTGTACGACCATATGCTATGGATGTTGAGAATACATAATTCCTAACTTCACAAACATGAGCTTCAACTGATTTTAGATTTTGAAAACTGAAAACTCCATCTCCATCCTTACTACTCCATATATGCTTCAATGAGGCCATAAATTTTATCTTTAAGTGTCTCAGCTCAAATGCTAC
Organism: Balakata baccata; assembly: GCA_949630135.1. Taxonomy (NCBI): domain Eukaryota; kingdom Viridiplantae; phylum Streptophyta; class Magnoliopsida; order Malpighiales; family Euphorbiaceae; genus Balakata; species Balakata baccata. The sequence goes on from CATIWF010114945.1 coordinate 12,502, forward strand.
AACTTCATTAGATTTTAGCTCTCCCAATTGATATATCTCTTAAATACTGGGACAATTATGTAAGTCTAATACCTCTAATCTTCGAAATCTTCTTACTACATTTGATGAAACTAAAGCTAATAGATTCCAACAACTTGAAATTGTCAATGATTTAAGTTTGCTGAAACAATCAGCTGTGAGTTGATTGTGCCATGTATATTTCATGTTATTCATATTCATTACTTGCAAATTAGGAAAAGTAACCTGCAAAAAAATGCCATCATACTTTAAAGGATTTATCAATTAATGAAAGGAAAGAGTGTAAAATTAAAGGCGATTAATTTTCAGTGCACATGAAAACTAACATTATTAAACATCTTATTAAAGAGGAGTAAACAGATCACCTTATCATTAAAGAGGGATTGGATGCCACAGCTCTATTAGAAATATTGCTCACAAAATTCCTCAACTTATGACATTGTTTTATCTCCATTTTCTCGAGCGACTGAAATTCAGTGTGATAACCATTACTGAATCTTTTCAAATTTCAAATTTGGAAGGTCAACAGACAGAGTAGATCCAAATTAGGAAAGACAGTCTCGTTGATGCTCTTCTCAGTGAGCATTATCTCTTCCACAGAGTTATAATATTCTATCACAAGTCTTTTCAATTGTATAAGACATTTAATTGTTGAACTTTTAAATATATACTTTAAACTCCCACATTTCTTCACAATCAAGCTTGTCAAATTGGAAAAAATAACCTGCTTACAAATTCCTTGTTCACATGATCAAGTATTCCAATAATAACCTGAATAATAGTGTACATCTTTAATGAACACAAAGGGCCAGTTATTAGAATTTATTCCATATCAAAATTAATTTAGAAGAAATTTGTTTTACCACATTAGAAAATATTGCAATATGTTAAGTTATATTTACAATTCATATCAAACAATATTTAATGAATAACATGATTAATCAATTAAAATGTTATTGTTATTAAAAATACTTATTTACATGCAAGTAGTGTAAGAAATTAAGTATTATGTGTAACACTAAAACTGAAAATAATAAAGAAAATTTCAAAACATTGACAACCTAAAAGCTAGCTATCTTTTGATTGCGAAAAACTGATATATATAAATAATATTTATATGTCTTTTCGACAAAGATATTTAATTAATATCAATTTTATATTACAACACATATAAATTTAGTGCGTAAAAAAATGAAGCTAAAACCTTTCAAATTTCACTTGAAAAAAATAGGTGAAACTAATAATGTAAATGATGCCACTATTTTAAAATAGTGATTATATTATAAAATGAATGAGAAATGATCATGCAGATGTCTTTTTTTTTTGTATTTGAAGTGTATGATAAAAAATGAATGAGAAAATATTAGTAGCTAGGAGAGGAAACGGTTAGGAACTGTCGGTTCTATAATTTTAATTTCTTGAAACCGGATTGGAACCGTCTAGGAGATGTTTAGAATCAGTTCAAAACTACCAGTTTGGCTAGTTCCAAAAATTAATTTTATATATTTTATAAATTTAATTAATTAAATAAAAATGTATATATATAAGCCCAAAAAAATTGAGTTTATATTAAATAGCATGTGCCACATGAGAAATTTTAAAAGAGGATTGTTCTCTCTTTTTTTAAGGAACGAGAACATTACTCTTTTCTGAGTTAAGCAATATAAAAGATAAAAACAGACACATGTACACTTTTATACTTTTATCACACGTTGCGTAAATTAGAAAATGGTTGTGCTCTTTTCTTTATAAGAAAGGAAAACATTCATTTTTTTAGAGTCATTCACATGTCATTTATTATGGTTTCAATTTTCTTGAATTTGTGTATTGAGTTAATATTTATTCATATATATATTCAGGGGTGGGAACTATGAATCGGAACCGATGGTTCATGGTTATAGTAATAATGGACCGGACTCTTTCCCCTTCTAGCCACAGTATAGGCTGAGACTAGAATTAGCATTGACTGATCCGGCTTGGTTTGACCGGACAGGTTCGACGAGTCAATCCCGGCCGTATCCACCCCTATTAGTAACAATTATCGTGCTCATATTTAACAATAAAAAAGAAGACATACTTGAGACTAGCTTAATAATTAAATAGCATTAAATTTATTCATGTTCATTTTTTAGATAGAAATTTATGCATATTCTTATTTAAATGTAAAAAATATAATTTACTAGTATTTTATAAAAGTCTAACTTTGATCTCATAATGAATTAGTTAAAATAAAAAAACACTAACAATTGGAAAAAGGTCGTTGAACTAGCCAAAAAAAGTTTTTAAAAAAATTGACAAAAACATAAATAATTCATTGACAAATGTTTGAAAACTATGTATTTGGACCCAAAAAAATTGCTAAATTCTTCTTTATTATTTTTGGACCTAATTTTTGGTGCGAAATATATAATATGTAAATAAACTAATGAATATAATATATATATATAAATATATATATATATATAAATATATATATATATATATAAATATATATATATATATTTAATACATACCATTTTGCTGAAATTGCTTTCAAGTTGTGGTGAGAAGAGATCCCTCAAGATTTTCCAAAGACAATCTCTAATTTCGGAAAAGCACAGCATGAAGCCCACATTATTGAGTTGATGATATGTAAGTTGACATCATCATTTTGAATGTGGAGATGCTTCAATTGTCGACAATCTTCCTCATATTTATCATATAATAAATTATTGATTCCTCTAACATCATCTAAGTACAAAACTTGAGTCCCTTTCAACAACTCTTTAAGCCCATCCTTATGAGTAATTATCTTGTCTCAGTTTTAGTGTCATTGAGGCTTCATAAGTCTCATCCCAAGCCCATCCATCTCCTATGAATATTTTATGTCTTTGCAACCCTTCAAAGAAGAGGCGGCTTGGCATTTCCTTGGCATCAATCACTTGTATTCTAAAGTTGTCAAATAATGTAATTTCTCTGACTCCATAATAATTATGTTCCGCTTCATATCCTACTTTACAAAACTATTACTCATATATAACTCTTCTAAAAGTGACAACTCAGACAATACATTTGCAGAAAAAACATTGAATTTATTGCAATTGATTAAATCTAACAACTTTAGTTGACTCAGTTGCTCTATTTGTTTAGGTAACTCAACTATATAGGATTCTGCAAAGCTAAGAAACTCTAGGTATTTCAAATCTCCAATGATGGTCACATCCACCAATTGGCATCGTTGCAAATACAAGGAATGAAGGCTTATTAGAAAATGAAGAGATGTAGGTAGGGGCATAAAACACATGTCTGTCAAACTTAGCAATTTAAGTTCTCTAAAACCTTCAAAAAATAAATCGGAGACTCCCAAATTAAGATCTTTGCTGAAAAGTGAAAATAACTCTACTTTTGGGTATTCTAGACCTTGAGGAAACTCGTTGATATCACAATAAGGCAAAGCAATTCTAGTACAACCCCCACTTGGCCATTCACTTAACCCATGCCCACTAATACCATAAAATGCATGTTGCTCTTGGGTTGCAATCGAGCGAGCAACATCGAGAACAACATCATGCATGCTCACATACTCATTCATGTCCCCGTCTAGCAATAATCTCTCTGTTTTTAGCTTTTTGATTATTTGAAATAATCTCTCTTGCGTCTTGTAGTCTAATGATATTTCTAAATAAACCCAGCCCCACAGCATAACTTAGCAAGAGGTTGACGGGAATATTAGAACCCCACAAAAAAACCTCCAATTATATAATTCGTAATAACTTGATATCTGAAAAATTATTTGTAAGTACCTCAATTATAAATTGTAACAATTTAATACCTCAATTTTTATTTTTAACACAAAAATATCTCAACTTTTATTTTGTTACTAAATAGTACTTTCTTCTTTAACTGTTAGTTTCCCTAACATAAGTGTGATATAAAATATCCACATCAGATAAATTTTAATAAAAATAAAATTAGATGTAATATTCACATCATATAAATTTCAATTTTACTGATTGGATATTACAACTAATTTTATTTTTATTAAAATTTATCTGAATATTTCATATTATACTTTTGTTAGAGAGACTAAGGAGTGTTTGAGAGTACTATTGAGTGTTCCAAAAATATATTTTGAATTTTTTTGATTTAATTGACTATTTTTTTTAATTTTTATGAATTGTTTTTTTTCAAATATACTTATGGAAAAAATATTTATTTATCTGTATCTACCAAAAATAGTTTTCAAAACTAAAAAAAAATTAAAAATATAAAATTTTTTTTCCAAAAAGCCTTTTTGCAAATACAATACTAAATAAACTCTAATAGTTGAAGATATAAGTACTATTTATTTACAAAATAAAAATTGAGATACTTTTATATTATACATCATTTTTAAAGTACTGAATTATTACAATTTACATAATTAGAGTTCTTTTGTGTTATAAATAATTTTTAAGATACCGAATTGTTAAAAGTTATATAATTGAAAAGTCGCATTATATAATTGGAGAGTCGAAGGTGAAATTCACCCCAAAAGTACATGCAGAGAAAAATGACTTCACCTCATTGCTAGGCAGACTCTTGTAAATAGACTTGAGAACCTTGTACACTTTTCCATGTATTTCTTCATTTCCAACATCAAATAGTTTATTCAAGGTATCTCTCCATGCACTTAACTCTCTATTTCTCAAGTACGTTGCAACTATGATTACTAAGAGGGGCAAGCCTGCAAATCTTTCGACAACTTCATTTGCTATAGCTCGCAATTATGGATGTTTAGTTTCACCCGTAGTCATTTCGAACAGACTCTTTGCGTCGTCTTCATGTAGAACTTCAAGCGAGAAACATATTTTTGTGCCCATTTCCAAACGTAATACATCCTTCCTTGTTGAAATTAGCAACATTTTGGATTTTCTGGGTTCATTGCTGAAAGGAATTCCTACATATTTCAAATCAAGTTTTGCCCAGATATAATCAAGAATGATGAGTACCTCAGAGATATTAAATGAAGAAAAGAAAATAGAGAAAAACAGGCGGACCACGGAAGAGAGCAGTATAGAGTGGATAGAAGAGATAAAGAAAGATGAAGAAAAGCTTGAGGAAATAGAAACTGAAAAGCAAGAAAAACAGTGGTAACTTTAGAAACTTTAGAACTTCTGGAATGGCTGTGATGGGGGTTATTTACTTTACTGTGTTGGAAAAAATAAATATTTACCGACATAAAAGCATATTTGGCTTACTGTTATTTTGATTTTCTATTTTGATTTCACTTTCTATTTTAATATTTTATTAATATAACTAATTAGAAAAAAAAAATAATAATAATAATAATAAAACTTACAAAATTTATTTTCCTATTTATGCTTTTCTTTGGCAGCTGGAGGGCAGAAAAATTTTCAATGATAACTAGTAAAAGTGAGGAGCAATGATTCACCACAGATCGCTACCAAACAGTGGCGGTCAAATACTAATGCACTAACTAACAAATGCTTAATTAGGAGCATTGACCTCTTTCTTTTTTAATACATTGTGATGGCATTTTGTTGGCCATTATAAAATGCTCCCATTAATTATTAATTAAATAAATTAAATATTAAGTAATATTTAATTAATAATTAAACTAATTAACAAATAATTTAACTATTATATTATAACAGTGGCACACAAATAATTTAATTTTTATATTACTAATAACAGTGGCTATTAATTACAAATCCTGTAGCACACAAATATTTAAAAATATAAGAATAAATTTATAAATAATTAAATTCAAAAATATTATTTTAAATTATTATTTTTATATAAAATTTAACAAAAATAACATATAATCTAAGAGTGAGCGAGCATAGGTGAGAGAGAGAGGGGAGAGAGTAATAGCACCTCTAATCTCAGAGTTAGAGGATTCAGCGGACAGCGCCTGCCGCGTGCGAGGGAATGGGAAGGCTAGGTTTTGAAATGGGAAATTGGATTCTCAAAGAAAATTTGGGATGTATGATGCGTAGTCAGCAAAACGGCCACGTGTCATCCTGCTATTTGCTCAGTGTACATGTCATAGTGCGTGTGTTTCACTTATTGATGAAAGTTCTCACTGAGGCCTAAAAAGTGCTAAATTGGTGCGAAATTGAGAAGTTGAAGGGGTTAAATTGATTGTCAAGTCCCTGAACTTATCCAAATTAATCATTTAAGCCCCCCCAAAAAAACATAATTTTGGCCCTAAAGCTACTGACTTCTGCAAGCAAAAGCTTATCACTGCAATGACCAGTTATTATCCTTGCCATGAAATGGGCCTGTGGGATCCTGGAAACTGGAAATGAAATCAAATTTTCCAAAGCTTGGATCTTCAGCAAATAGGGGAATGGCTCACAGGCCAAAAAGAATTTTTTGCTAAGGATCAGGCTCATCTATGAATCTACTTGGAAAATGTGTGCCAGCCATCTAATAAATGATTTCTTCAAATATGAATTTACTATCAACATAGTATTTCTTAACAAAATAATTTAGTAATATGTAGAAAATATTTAATGCATAACACTATCATAATATTAAGGCTCATAGATACACCCCATCTATCAGTACTTTAGATGTAATAAATGTTGGCTGGCAGCGAAAGCGTTTATTTTTATTTAGATTGAGGGGAGCTCTAGATCTCGGTCAAAATTATAAATTTCAAAAAATTTTAATTTTACTGAAACATGCAATCAAATATTGCATGACATGAAAACACATTTTTCATGTTAACCTTGAGCATTTATCCATAACTTTTAACAAAATCTATTTTGTTAACTTTTATGGATAAAATCCATTTTGCCAAGATCATCCCATGATTTAAAGAACAAAATGGAAAAATAAAAGGATTCAGACAAACCTTTTTATTGCTGAGATCACCAAGCTGCAAATCAAGCAAAAAAACCAAAAACTTTGTTTGCGTTGATGAAACTCTTTTTTGCTTGTCCTAGATGTATGATCACAAATTTCTCTTTCTGGCAAATTTAAAAGCTACTAATACTTTAGAAGCTTTTTCTCAATATTTTTCTTTCACTGCTCATACCATATGAGAGAAAGAAAATTTTTAAGAACAAAACAAATTTTGCTCAGTCGAGAACTTATACCAGACAAAGGAGAAACTTAACCAGACGAAGAAGCATATATTTTGATTAAGGAAAATGAGAAAGTCATTAAGCCAAAGAAGTGGCCAAAGGCCACCGAAATATTGCTTTTGTTTTCAACCTCATTACATGAGGATTGCAAAAATCTGATTTTTTATTTTTTATTTTTTTGACTTTTGATTTTTTTTTATTTTTTTAATTTTGATTAATGATGCAATGATAGTGCAATAATTGCATAGCTAATTTTTAGCTACCATCATTAATCATAGAATCAATCTTCTCTTCTATAATAGTAGTAATTACTTTAATGTACCACTATAATTAATTTAATTAACAACTTAATTAAATTATTATAATTTTAATTAACACTTTAATTAAAATCATAAATAAGAGAAATAGTTAAAATTAATCAACATTAATTTTAACTCAAAAATATATATGTGATCATTTCTAATTTAATTCTTAAGTAAATTACTCCCCACATCTTTATTTGGACTAGACTAATAAAATATTTGGTGTGACTTATAAGGTCAATAATTTTATCGAAACGGAAATATAATATTAACTCTTTAATAATATATCGGACACAATTTCCGAATTCCTCGTATACCCGGATATATTAAATATCCTTCCGGAATTCTCTTTTTAATTATCGATAAAATCATAAATATTATTTTCTTGACCTTTAAATCATAATATTAAGTTCTCTCGTTATGATCCCGATATTGATTAGGGTCACAGCATGTCAAACCCTATTAGTCAATATACTAATGAGTGATAATTTGCGTTCTGATTAAAATAAGACTTATCATTATTAATCTAATTAATAATTCAATCTTACATTGAA
>CATIWF010114970.1:0-79130 GCA_949630135.1 Balakata baccata
TTAAAATTTTTATTTTTTTTAACATTAATTTTTTATTTGTATTATTTTAATTTTAATTACCCCTCTTTGTTTGAATCATTGTCATTTGCCAGGGCATCTTTAAAAATAAAAAAATGAATACATAAACTCTTCCTTCTAACATGCAGTGTAAGATTTCTTTCATTAACCAAGGGAAAAACTATACATATAAGCTAGACCTGTAAAATTAAATAGAGTAAAACTTGAAACAGAACAAATAGAAATGCCCGAATGTAATTTCTTTTGCTTCTACTGATCTCTGAAGGCAACATCGGGGAAAAAAAAAACCTCTTGAAGCTCATCTAGACACTAGAAGCTCCAAAACCCAAAATGCAGGAGAATCCTGTACAAACTAGGGAAAAGCAGAACAAAAAACCAAGGTGGTCTTGCAGTGCAGTATTGCTGCTTCCAGCTATTTAGTATACCACCTTTTTTTTTTTTTTTAATCACATATTACCTTGTGAATTGGACAAATGACTGACAAACTATGATATATTCTAACTATACTTTGCAAAAACTTGCACCTCAAGTGTCTTTACAGGCCATCAAATTACTTGGAAAAGGCCCTATGCTGCAGCAGCACTAATAAGAACAGCAGCTGTACCTGTTTGACAGAAAGTATTACTGATAAATTATGCTTAATTTCAAGTGTAATAAACTAAATAATCATTGATAATTTATGGTTAATTCCCAATGTATTTAACTAAATATTTACAAATTCTGTAAGTTGATCTAAACATAAAAGAATGGCAAGTAAGATAGTATGTGAAGATAATAGCACGACACCATTAGCCTTTTGGCCCATTTCATCTTATAGTTTTTCATTAACGTGTCTTGCACGTAATTATTAAATAGTGAACTTGTCATGAAGCTAGTTTTGTATTTATATTTAATTCCTATATAATTTGTATATAAAAAAATCACGCTAAATTATTTGGTCATCAATTATCTTTTCCATTATGGTTGTTAATTTATTTACTATATACAAATTATTTTATCCACTATTTTTTTAGTGTCTTTTTAATATTTTTTTATTAAATTATTTTTTTCTTTCTTTTTAATATTAGTTATCTATTTTTTTATATATAAAACATAATTATCTAGTTCTATTATAATTGGACTTATAATTAATGAATTATTAATATTATTCACTAATAAATTAAATTATTAAATAACAAAATTAATCCAATTAACTAATACAATTATATTGACTTTTGACCCCCCCCCCCCCTCTCTTCTTTTCTTATTCCCACTTATATATATAGTACGATTCTGTCTAAAAATTTAACTTGTTGACAATCAAACCACAATTTTGAGAACATTACCTCATCAAAAAGCAGATCAAACAGATTTAACAGATTCTCCACTCAATTCTCTCCTAACCAACTTTAGAATTTCCACAATCTGCAACAATTAAAATGAAAAATTTGATGAGCAGATGGATTTTTGTTACTTTCAAATGTAAAGAAAGTTTATATCATCTAAAGTCATATACATGAGTAACACATAACCATGCAGAAGGGAATGTATGCAGATGTTTAATATTCTGTTTGAAGTAATTTCTTTTACAAGTTATATGTGTTCATGCCTGCCCACTTCTGTTGCTCTCTCAAATCACCGATTGACCACTAAATTCCATCTGAATAGTGGAAAGGTGTGAACTTATGAAATGTGGAAAATTTGCAATACTCTAATAAACTATGTGCCATCAATATACACAGCCGTTAGAAGATATTTCTTCAAAATTGTCCTTTACAATTCAGTAAATAATGGAATTCAAAAATATAAACAGAAAAAGTGCATGTGCACAAACATTCACCAGTAAAGCAAGCAACAAAAGAAAGAAATCTTACTCCAGGATAGTGTTGCAATATTGGAGAATAATGATCTAGAGCTATATATATCTTTTCAAGAAGGCTTAGAAGAGCATCCACCTCGTCGCCTAAAAGATCAACCTGAGATTCAACAAATATCAATTAAAAAAAGAAACAAATGTATCAACACGCAAATAACAATGAAAAAAAAAATTACAATCATTAAAACAAGAAATCAATAGATGAATAGATGATCCTTTGTCTTCTCTATATTCACTTTTCTATTAGATGCATCCACGGTATTGATTCAGCGGCAGACTTAGAGACAAAAGAATAATTTGTCTTCTTTACTTCACAGTTAGCAATGCCCATTGCACAATGACACCAGAATGATTAATTCATTGCTACTGTTGCTCAAAATATCAGGTCATTAACTATATTTGGTTTCATCCCTATCATATGCCCGTCAGAGATGTTGTCAACTATATGAACCATAATACGGTCTTCTTTAGCATTTTGTTTCTCGGGCACTATCCAGAAAAACAATCCGCACAGCAATACAACAAAACAACCAGACGAAAACAAGTCACCTAAACAGGAAAAAAAAAAGATAAATAATAATAATAAGTCGCATCATTTTTCATCAAACAAGACAAATAGAAGTTTGCACGAACTCTATTTCAACAAGGCATAGCAACTGTGACTTACACCTATCCCTATGCCATACACAAAATACTTAGACCAGGCATCACATTTTAGGTGATGGAATTCATTCAGGATCATGCATCAAACTGAAAATATCAAAATATATTGCATTTAATATGTAACATTCCCATACCTCAGCTTCAGCTTTTTGAAGATCAGAACACCTCCTTTCTAGCCTTTGCTTGTACAGAAACTCTGTCTTTCTCATTCTGTTAGCTTTCTGAACGAGAGAATTGAATTGTGAGCTCAAATTCCCCAACCTGGAAGACAAGACATGGGAATGTCATGGTTTCTTGTCAATAAACTTTAAGCCAGATGACCCTCATGTGACTTATAAGAGGTTGCTAGTTAAAGCTGAAGACGTACACTCAAAAATCTGCCAATTAAACCATGGATACAGAAGCAACATTTAATTTGGACATATGGTAAGCAATTCGTGGCATATTTCTGAGAAACTTATAAGATATGAATGGACAGCTAATAGAATGAGACAAACAGAAAACAAAATAAGCACAATAACCTCAAAATTATGGTTTAATCAACTTGAATGGATATATTGTCATATAATGAAAATTGATAGTAGACATGCAACTGTGCAAAAGCATTAGTAAGATTTCTCAAGCAATCACAAAGCAGAAGATGCAATTTCAGAAACAAATAGCAAGAAGTATATGATTTACTAAAAGGATATCTCATAAGTGAGAGTTGTCTTATTAAGTATTGCTCCAAATCTTTCAAGTCAGGACAAACCAGTACTTTCAAGTTTCCATTTGTTCAGGACAATCAGTAACTACATAAACCTTAAGCATTTTCCTTGGAAGCTTGCTTTCAGAAAAAGCTATTTAATGTTAAATCTCAAGGTAACAATTACGATAGCACATATACCATAACACAAGCTTTCATATAGAATTTGAACTACCCCGCATATACCGCCTATTCATGCATGGTCTAACAATGAATTCAAGACAGTGCCTATGCATCTGTCATGCAAGAAAATAAATCAGGATTGAGCACAGGAGATAAGCAGCAATAGCACACCCTTTGGCTCATTTAAGTTCTGTATGTACAAGCTACTCAATGTGAGATAACAAAGAATGTGACACCTCCCATAACCAAGGGAGTAAAGTAAATCATGGTATAGTTCACACATGGTTGCACATGTGGAAATTGTGTCCAAAAAAGAAAAAAAATCCTAATGAATTTAGTTAAGCTTCTTAAGCCTTTAGTTTCGGGCCAGAAAATAGAACTGATAACCAACATGTAGTTATAGCTCAACAAAAATCAACTTCATGAAAATACAAATTTGTGCAAGGGGGAAGGTAATAAGAACCTCAAGCTATTCGTTTTAATATCTTCTGTTGCCTTGCATTCAAAATTAGTAAGCACTTTTGATAATCCTTGAACTAGAATAATTGTTGAATCCATTTGCTTCATTAGCTCTTTTTCTCTTGCTTCAACCAATGTTAAAGTATTCTTAGACTCTTGGCAAATAGAATGCAGCTTATCTTTCTCCTTAACAACTTCTCTTAAATTTTGCATTACTTTCTCTAGCTGCTCACTCAACTGAAAGATCTGCCCTTTATCCATTTCAACTTTTTCCAAAGCCTTCACCAAATCACTTCTGACAATCTGCAATTCCTCATCATAAATTGGGATCATTATATCCAGCTGAATTGTATGAGCCCTCAAATTGTCAAGCTCTTGAGAAGCTAACACAAGTTTCTCCTTCTCTTTCACCGATGCATCTGTTGCTTCCTGCACCAACTTATCCTTGTCATCAATCATTGCTCTCACTGAAACCATTTCTTCCTCCAACTTTTCTCTCTCTGCAATATTATATCTCAATGAGTTATCTTTTTCCAATGCTTCCATCTCAAGTGACATCCGAACTTTATTTTCATCAATGTATTTCTGACTCCAGGTACCAACTTTCTCTTCAGCCTCCTTGAAGGTTTCTCTAAAAATAATTTCACATATGCCTTGAATGACAGTGGACTCAATAACTGAACCTTCAATCTCTAGCTTATTGACAGGTGCAGCATTATCAATAGCTTCTTTCAATATATTTTTATAATATGCCAGCATTATATCATACTCCATATTTAACTCTTCATTAAGGCATTCCATTTGCCTGACCACCTCCTTGATAAGGAATTTATATAGATCTTGACTGATTGAAGCTTCAACCTTAGCATCTTCCATGGTGCATTTAAGATTCTTATGCATTCTTGACAAATTTTCCTCAGCCAAAGAGTGCTGCAATATGTTCTCTGATGCATCGGAAACTTTTGAGTGAAGGTATTTAATTTCCTTTTCCTTCTCCATGAGCAAGTCTTTTAGTTCTCGATTTTCTAAACGAAGAGATTCCAATCTATCCTTCAAATTGTCAAGACTATCTCTGTTGTTACTGAATGAAGGTAATTTCTGATTTTCTGTGAGGATGTTATCCAATTTTAAAATGACCTCTGGGATCTTTTTTCTTAATGAATCAAGCTCCTTATCCTTCTTCACTGGCACGTAAGAACCCCTTACATTTAAGTATTCCCTCTTGAGGCTGTAATATTTTTCTGTCTCTTCTCGCAATTGTAACTCATGGTTTCTCTTCATTTTAGTCATCTCAGCCTTTAAATGATTGAAAAGTTCCTCCTTTGACAAGTGTTTAAGTTGTGCATGTTCCAAAGTTTCTGGAACAACAATTACTGATTCATCATGTTTGCCATTTTCCTCCCATGCCGGTGATGAAACACGATCACCTGAAGCCTTTCGGTGCTCCAAGGACCCATGTGAAAGTAACTGCCCACTTTCAGGGACAGACAATGATTTAGATATGGTGTCCAATTCCTGGCATAAACTAGAAATCTCTTTGATCTTTTCAAGCCAATCTGCACTTTCATTAGCATAAGATTGAGAGTTTTGATCCCAAAGTCTCTGTTCAAACTCTTCTTGAAGACTCTGAATACAATTCTTGATCACCATTCCTTCGAATTCTTCTTGAAATTCTCTCTCCTGCCGCCAGTCAAAGAGAAAGGATTTAGACATGCAAACCATTTTCTCTGATTGTCCGCAGATGGATTCTAAAGTAGTTGTGAGACCATCAAGTGCCCTATCCACATCAATCCATTTGTCAGAAATATTCTCCGGTAGAATATGACTCAATCCCAACGACTCATAACGTGAACCCTTCCTCCTTATAGAGGTAGACCCTTTAATCTTATCAATTTCTGTCTTGAGCTTTTTAAACTGCTCCTTGGCCGCAAATTTAAGATCTGCCAAAGAATCTGGTAACTTGTCATGATCTACTATACCATTTGAATTGGTTGAATAAAACTCACAGATTCTACTTTTGGGCTTGTGGAACTTCACAGAATTCCTCAGGGACTCATTGTCACCTGAACTGACATTGTAAAGACATAATGTTTCTTTTAACCTATCCAACTCTGACTCTTTTTGGGCAATCTTCTCCACTGCCTCCTGTTCAACAGCGCATATCATACCCTTGATGACTGAATCACTGACCATTCTTGACACAGTCAACCGATCTTCAATATCTTCAAAATATGAATCAAAATCTTTAAGGATTTCCACACCTGGGTTCTCACTCTCCTCAACATCGTCACAGTGCTGCACTAGAATATCATTGCATAAATTGTCACTAGCATCCATACTTGTTGAACTCTCCATTCACTTGCAACAGAACACCACAACACCAAAAACACCAGACTCAAAGTGACAAAGCAGAAGAATGATCCATCAATTTAGATAAATAGCTTCAACTCAAAAAAAGTCCACCCTGAACATAAGAGAAGCTGCCAATTTCAAATTAACATAAAAGAAAAACAAATGAGAAAGAAAATAAATAATCAGTAAAGAAAAAGCTAAAGATGGAAGAAAAGATAGAAGTCTAGGAAAGTTATAAGTTTCATTCATAGAGGCTCAGAAAATACAAATTCAAAACAATAGCCCCAATTCCACCGAGTTAAATTACACTATTTGGGTTATATATATATTTAAGCTGAATTTCTGACTCCAGGAAAAAACAAAAAAGGACCAACAACTTAATTACACTATATAAATCAATTTCCTTAGGCTTCCATTAAACCTTCAAAAGGCAACAATTTTCACTAAAAATAGACCAAAAAGATTACATTAAATGATCAAAATGTAATGTAATTGTCTTTTTCCTCCGTTTTCTTAGCTCACAGCATAACAACCTCCACTCCAACTCAAATAAAAAAAAAAATTAAGCTCAAATAGCACTTCAACTCAGACAACAAACAAAAGACATGACAATCATATAGTAATCCAATCACCATCCTAAAGAAAAATTACAAAAGAGATAAAACAAGCTCACCGGTATTTGACGACCAATTTGAGAGAGCAGACAGTCGAAGAAAATCAAGGGATGTTTGAAAATCCGAATGTGCTCGTTTATTTCAGTTTAAAAAGGCTGATAACAGGGAAAGCTACTGTCTTTCTGCTCTGTCTCTGCGTTTTTGAGGTTTTTAGGGTTTTTTTCTTTTTGTTTTATGTTTTTTCTTTTTTTCTGTGACAGGGAAAATTTGGGAAGAAAGGATTTGGTGAGCGGGAGTAGAAAGGAAAATACTTTGACCCTCAGGAAACCTCTTATTTACTGCCTCTGCCATTTTGACTTTCGGTTTCTTTAGGAAAAAAAGAAATTTTTTTTTTTTTTTTTTGCATTTTGTAATATTTCCCCAATTTGTCCGTTTTTCCAGTGCCAGATTATTAAGGCTGAATAACCGGTTCATTCATTGTACCAAAAAGCAAAAAAAAACCGGTTCATTCGGTTTGAAAGAAATCATACTTTATAAAAATAAAATCGGATTCAATTAAACTAAAATAAAAATTTAAGACTAAGGTAAATATTTAAATATCAATCTGGTTTCGTTTTATTCGATTATATATAAATCGGTTAAATTTTTAATATTGATAACTAAGCCAGTCATAAAAACTGAAATTTTGAAAAAATATTAAATTCAACCAAATAAAAGATAATTAAATTGAACAATATTCAAGTCGATTCCATTTTTAAGTCTTTTTTTTTTAATATTAAATAGATGATATTTAGGTTTGGAATTTGTTATTCAGTTTCCAGAAACAACAATCAGTAGAATTTTACTTTGAAAATTCTGAAGTTCAACCCCACTGGGGCTACGACTGGAAGGGAAATTCATCACACTATTTTGTTCCTTTCTTCTCCTTTTCTTCCGCCTAGCTGAAAGAAAGTCCTTTTTTTTTATTATTATTATAAATTTTGAAGTTTATTTGATTATTTCAATTATATAAATTAGTTCCTCGTCATTGAATTTAATTCCATGGATAATCACTAAACTTTATTCCAATAGACACAAAGTTAGAAAACACTTCTTAATTCCAAAAAATTATGAAACAATGTTTTTCTTGCAATTAAATCAGATTAATTGTGCAAATAGTACTAAAATTTATCATTTTATTACAATTGTAACCAAAATTTTTAATTGTTATAGATTAGTAACAAAATTTTCAGAAATATTATAATCTGATACTTCAACTCGATTTTTCGGTACAAGAAAGTTCTACAAGTAAAAATAATTACTAAAAATGATATCGTTTAAAGATTTTTTAAAGAGAAAAAAAAAAACAAATCATGTAATTTTCCACTTCAATGCTAATATATTACCATATCATGGTAGTATTATTGTTATGCTCAATATTATTTTTAGGCCATTATTTGGGATAGAAGTTATATATTTTTAAAATGCAGAAGATAATGTAGACTAAAAATAAACAAACTAAAAAACATTGTAGATATGGCGAAAAGAAGCAAATATATGGATGTGTTATGCCTTATGCCTTTAAGAAACAAAGGCATGGATTGCTTACATGAAAAGGTAATTAAGGATCCAATGCAATTAGATGACATGATTAGTATATATAATTAGAAACTTATTAGGTAGGAAATTACATTTGATTTTTTTTGCCACAGTTAGTTAATTAGAATTATACACTAAAATTATCAAAATGGGTTGGCGGATTGTATTTGTATACTCGAGTAATATGATTAGAGTCAATACAAACACGACTCATTTATTAATTGGATTGACACGAACACAACACAAAAATTAAACGAGTCACACGAACACGGCACGTGTAATATGTTTAACTTTCGTGTTATAGTTGGGTCATAAAATCCGATACGAACACAACACGATTATATTATTTTGGGTCATTTGATACGATACAATTATGCCTTTTGAATCATTAGACACAACACGATTATGTCTTTTTGAATAATTTAACACAATATAACACGACTAATAAGACACAAAAATGATATTTAAATATTTTTTTTTGTAAAATGATACTATTAACCTTGATATTTCAATAAATCTGCACGTGTTATAAATGAATTGAATTGGATTGATATGACATGAAAAAATTAAACAGATTGTAATGGATTTGTGTGTTAATCTGTGACACGACACGATTTGAACTGTATCATAAACAGATCAATATATTTACGACACAAATATGTATAAATTCAATATTAATCCGCTAATTTTACGTATTTTACATGTCGGATTTACATGTTATGATTCATTTGAACACTCTTATATTTTATGTAAGACTTTAAAGATAGGAAAATACTATCTTCTGAACAAACGGGAAGAGATGAAGGAGGTAAAAAATTACATTTGATTGTTTGGTGTGGTTCTTGATAAGATAAAACTAATAAGCAATGAGAGAATAATTAAATGCTTGAAAGTGAGGCAACCAAACAAACTCTATCTATCACTTTCTGTCCATAGGAATCAAAATCAAATTAAATAAAATTATAACCAATTAAAGAATCTCTAAAATTTTCCAAATCCAACTAATCACATGAATTAATTACTATTTAATATCGCAATCATAAGCATCATTATTATTCATTAGTGGTGACTATGCTTTTTCATTCGTTCTTTTGTCTTTTAGTAGAATTCCACTTTGAAAAGCTTTCGGGCAATCAATTATGAAAATCCCACTCATAAAGCCAACCCTATAAACATTTCCTTACCCACTAAGTACTTGCTTGGTTTTATGGTTTGAAATGTCTCTATTTGATTGTAAAAAATTATAAATATTTAATAAATATATATTAATTATTATTTATTTTTTTAATATAATTTACACTTAATATGTAAATAACATATAAGAAATAAAATACATTATGTTTAAATATTTTTTTATCATAAAAGAATAAATATTATTACTAGTCAAATAAATAACTTTTTGATTGAAAAATTAATTTAGAGATATAAATTAATATTCTATAAGTAATGAGTTTTAAAAGGATAATATAATAATAAAATAAAATAGCTGTTGAATGTTGAGTTTAAATTAGTTGTTTATTATGACCCGTTTAATATTGCGTTTAAAAAAAACATTTTTCAGAAATTCTGAATTTTGAAAACTGTTTTTAAATAGAAGCAGGTAAATAGATGATTTTTCCATAATTATATTTGAAATAAGCGATTCATAAAAAATTAAAAAAATCAGTCAATTAAATCAAAAAATTCAAAACATATTTTTAATACACTTTGACAACAATTTCAAATATTTTAAAATTATAATAAGTTACCAACTATTGATTGAGATATTTGATTAAATATTTTTGCTAAAATTATCAAATATAAAACAATTAGAGAAAATTATCTGTAATGGCCTTTTTAAAAACAAATTTCCGGAAAAAACAGCATTTTTTTTTTCCACAAATGGTATTTTTGCTTCAATTTTTTTTTTACTTTTATTTATTTTTTATATGAGGGTTACATTGACATCCTTGCACACATGTGAAATTCATGCACACACATGATGGGAACTGGCCAGTATGAAGAACAATGTGCGTGACAGGAGTAGCAGCTAGAGAAGACATCATGCCAGTCCATCATGCTTGTGTTATATTTTGTTATATGTTGGGTAAATATGGGTACACCTGGCCTATAGCAAAGAATAATCACGCTCATGCTATATTAAGGTATACGTGACAAGGGTAGCGGCTGGAGAAGACATCATGCATGCCCATCACGATCGATCATGTTATATATTTGTTATATGTTATATATGGGTATATCTCGTTTTTAAAACATTATATTCTTATACATATAACTAACATATACTCTATTTTTTCTTGAATAAGTTATGTACTTTTTATCTTTTAATAAAAACCTTCCAATAAATAGCAATAATTTTTTTAAAAAATAATTTCATTAATTTAAAATAACAATACGTCGATAGATATAATTACATCTCTAACTTAGGTTTGCATATCCTGATTTAGGATCATGGCTCCGATAGTGATAGTTCAAAACGATGTATTGATGTTTTTTTTGTCTTAGAAATTTAGTTTGGATTTGTATCGGTCAGGTCTATTAAGAAGAAAAACAATTTCTCTCAAGGTTTATATCTTTTAATAAAAAATCTGGTTAAAAAAAAAATCTTACCCATCACCCTTTAATATATATATATAATTTTTTTTCTTGATAAGTTATGTAGTTTTTATCTTTTAATAAAAAATTTCCAAGAAGCAGCAATAAATTTTTTAAAAAAGTTTCATTGATTCAAATTAATAATACACTAATAGATATTTAATAGATATAATTATAGATATAAATCACCCTCTTTTAGAAAAACTAATTGTAATAATAAATTATAATTATTTCAATAAAACTCAATTTTCCATAACCAAGAAATGGATAAAGTTAGAAAAAAAAGTTCATTTCTTTATTAATAATCTAAAACGACAGTTAGAGTAAAACGAATGGAGTATTATTTAAAAATGAGTAGAATAAACTTTAATATTTTTAAGGGTTGAATCAATCATTTTTAATTTTAATCATTAGATTAACATTATTTGTAACATGCTAAACAGGTTAACTAATCTAAACAAGTTAACCTACAACATGTACAACCAAAGCTCTCATATTCTTATTCCAACCATCTCAGACAGAATCATTAATGCTATTGATAGATTGAGACTTTTAACTCAAACACTTTTTTTTTTTTTTGACATATTGTTTTAATTAACTCTTTCTATGTTTATTATTATTTTCTAAGAGCATTTCTTTTTTTTTCCCCTTCACTTTATTTTATTTTTTTCTTCACACGAGCAGGTAAAATATTTAATATTTAATATATTTTTTATTCATAATTTCAAGTTTTTAATAATAATAAAAATAAATAAATGCTTGAAAGTGGGCAACCAAACAAAACTCTATCTATGACTTTCTGTCCATAGGAATCAAAAATCAAATCAAATTATATAAAATTATAACCAATGAAAGAATCTTTAAAAATTTCCAAATCCAACTAATCACATGAATTAATTACCATTATTCATTTAGTGGTGATTTTGCTTTTTCATTCGTTCTTTTGTCTCTTAGTAGAATTCCACTTTGAAAAGCTTTCGGGCAATCAATTATGAAAATCCCACCCATAAAGCCAATTCCATAAACATTTCCTTACCCACTAAGTACCTGCTTGGTTTTGTGGTTGGAAATGTCTCCATTTGATTGTAAAAAACTATTAATATTTAATAAATATATATTAACTATTATTTATTTATTCTTATATGATAAAAAATGTTTAGACTATTATATTTCTTATTATTATATATGTTATTTACATATTACTAGTCAAATAAATAACTTTTTGATTAAAAAATTAATTTAGAGATATAAATTAATATTCTATAAATAAAGAGTTTAAAAGGATAATATAATAATAAAATAAATTACTTGTTGGATATTGATTTTAAATTAGCTATTTATTAGAATTATAATAAGTTACGAGCTGTTTGATTGAGATATTTTATTAAATATTTTTGCTGCAATTGTTAAATATAAAGCAATTAGAGAAATTTATTTGAAATGGGCTTTTTAAAAACAAAATTCCGCAAATAATATGTTTTTTCCACATATGGCATTTTTGTTTTTTTTGTTTCATTTTTTTTATATAATGGTTACATTGCACACACTGAACTTGAGATCCTTGCACGCACACAATATTCGTGCATGCATGTGATGGAAATTAGTTGGCATGAAGAACAATCATGCTTGCGCTACATAGAAGTGTGTGTGATAGGGGTGGCAGTTGGGAAGACATCACACCCGCCCATCACACTTGTGTTATATTTTATTATATATTGGGTATATATGGATACATTTGACCCGCATAAAGAACAATCATGCTCGTGTTATATTGGGGTGTGCGTGATAAGGGTAGCAGCTGGAGATGACATCACGTCCACTCATCATTCTTGTGTTATATGTTATATATGGGTATATATGGTTTTTAAAACATTATATACTTATATATATAATTTATATACAACCAACTTATAACAGTCGATGCAGTTTGATATTCTCGCGCGCACGCGATGGGAACTAGATGATAAAAAGAACAATCATGCTCGTGCTATATTGAGGCGTGCATGACAAGGGCAACTGGAAAAGATGTTGCGTGTGTATAAGAGTGTAGAGAGCATAAAAAGTGAATGTAAAGAAGGATCACCACATGCGCTACCGTTTATAGCGTGTAAGAAGAAAAAATCACTAAAGTATACTTTACCTGTGTGTATGCGAATTTGGAGCAGTGATATTATTATATATGGAATTTTAAAAATATGAAAAAGATATTGTAGGTGTGCATGACAAGGACAGCTAGAGAAGATATCACATCTGCGTAAAAGCGTAAAGGACATAGAAAGTGAATGCAAAGGAAGAGTCACCACGTATGCTACCATTTATGGCGTATATGAAGGAAAAATCACTGAAGAAAACTTTATAGGCATGTAGCTATTTAGCATGTGTATGAACCTGGGAACAGTGATAGAAATTTTATTAATGGAATTTTAAAAATACAGAGACCCTATTGTTGGAAAATACACGTAACTAGTGGAATTTTCATCTTTAAGGGGGAGGGGTGTCCTTTTTCCGAACAATTGTCAACTGTTCAAAACCTCGGGATTGGAAAAAAATGGCCCATTGGTAACATATGGAAACACAGTGATCTAATATAATCTTTTAGGGCCCAAAAGCCTAACTCAATGAGCACCCAACACTATTAAATGGGATATGGTCTCCTTGCTTAAATTATTACAGTAAACTAAACGAGGTTCTATGTCAATTTTGTAAATAAAACAAGCTTACATATATTCATTTATTAATATATATTTATTAGTAAAACTGTTCGTTAGTTTATTGGTCAATGTTTATTTTATTTTAAAATAAAATTAATATTTATTTTGTATTTTTTTGCGTTTTCATATGCTATTTGTTTCAATTTATTATTTTTTCAGTGTATTTTGTCTCGATTTTTTTGTTATATTTTGAGTTTTTAAAAAAATGATTCAATGAATTCATACTTATAAGTAAAAACTCAAAAAAATATCAATTAAATTAAGTACTATTAATATAAGAAATGAATATTTAGTTTAGTTTATTCGTAATGAATTTTCTCATTAAACTAATAAACTTTTACTTTATTCGAAATGAATTTTTTTTAATGAACTAATGAATATTTTTCAATAAACTAATGAACTTTTAGTTCATTCGTAATGAACATTTTTAATTTATTCACAATGAACATTCTGAATAAATTAAAGAAACTTTATTTTATTCGTAATGAATATTTTTTAATAACATAATAAACCTTTTTTAATAAACTAATAAATATTTAGTTTATTTGTAATAAATATTTTCAATTTATTCGTAATGAATATTCTTAATAAATTAATGAACTTTTACTTTATTTGTTATGAATTTTTTTTAATGAACTAATGAACTTTTATTTAATAATAGATGATGAATATTTATAAAAATATCACCGTGTGATTGTATGTATAAATTTGATTTATTTACAAAATTATTACTGTCTATTACACGTGTGATAAATATTAGTCCATAATATTACATATATTGGAGTCCAACATATAATAATTCGTCTCAATGGCCTCTTTATCCATTCATTTTCTTCTTCGAATTCATGCATCATGTACTATCATAAGATCATTAGCTATTTTTCATAGCTATTTTTCAGTTACTTACTCCCTCTATTCCATTCCAATGGTCATTTAAATTAGTATCATAAAAATTGAAATTACTATTTAATAGACATAATTATAGATATAAAATAACTATATTACCCTTTTTTGAAAAAACTAAAAGTAGTAATGAATTATAGTTATTTCAATAAAATTCAATTCTCCATAATTAAAAATTGAGTAAAGTTGGAAAGAACGAATTTATTTTTATTAGTAATTTAAAATGTCAGTTAAAATAGAATAAATTTTATTTTTGGAAATGACAATTAGAATGTGAAGTAAGTATTATTTAAAAATTTATATTTAATTAACTTAATTATATATTTCTCATGAAATTATTAAACTTTATTTTTTCGATAGGCTTTTAAATACTTATTATTTATCGTATAAAAATTAAATATTTATTATTTTTTTCTAATTAATACTACTATTATTTATTGTTTATTTTCTAAAAATTAATCCAACAAATAATAAAGGATAAATTTTATAGACCGTCCCTAAGCACTAATACAACATAATATTTTTCAACTTCTTATGACACAAACATCCCCTAATTTTAATTTATGTAACATAAATACCATTTTTCTCTCTTTCTACAGGTTTCATAAGTTATCCTCGATGACTAAGCGTCTCATCAACATATATATGGAACATATGTAAACTCTCATCAATTTTTTTTTTTTGTGTTTCATTAAATGATTTTTTTTTCAAGAATTATACATGATCAAACAAATACACTTAAGCACAATTATTTTTTTAAAAGAAGTTCCACTTAAGCACAATTCTATAAAATACAAAAAAAAAATAAAAATTCATTTTAGCACAATTTTTCAAAAAACTTGATAAGAAGTGTATTTTATGTAGGTAGTAACATGACGTATAATCATCAAAGTTAAACTTGTAAAAATATATAAAGATGATGTAATTCTATTAAACAAATTAAAATTAAAAAATATTTATGTTACAAATTGAAGTTGAAAGATTATACTATATACTAGTGTTTAATGAACTTGAATATTTATAAAATCAAAAGATTAAACTTTATTATTTTTCCAAATAGCTATTTACTCGACTGCTAACATTATTATTTTCCATATATAGTTGATATCATAGTTGTTTATTTATTTATTTTATTTTTTTTGCCCAGTCTAAATCATGTGGTATATATAATGTCTTCATTAAGAATATTGTCAATTTGATAAATATATGTAATAACATTTAAAATTATACATTTTTAAATTATATGTAATAACATTTAAAATTATACATTTTTTTTAAAAAGATTTGATCCTCTTAGTAATTGCATTTCTAACTTAGATAAAGGTACTTCATACTTATGAATATTTTTGCTACGGTATATATATATGGCAAGTACAATTTGTAATGCCCACAAACTATAGCCTAGAAGTTAATGAGATACAAAAGGGTAATTTGATAAGTTAAGGGAAGAGAGTTAAAAAGATTAAAGTAAGAAAAGAATTAAATTAAATTAAAAGAAATTAAAGATAAAAGGAAAAGGGTAATATATGGTTGTGAATTAATTGTGTGATTTATACATGATTTACTGGTATGAAATTGGTTGATTTATTTACTTGTTAATTGATAAAATTTGAAAATTTAATATGGAGTGTAATAGATTGTCTCTGTGTTGCTGGATTATAGAATTTAGTTAGAATAAATTTTGAGAATTTATGGGTTAAAGGCACAGAAAAAATTGAGGCTATGAGTTGCTATCACGTTCCGAATTTTTAGTATTTAGCATGTTTATGATATAAAATGATAAATAATGAATGATATTATTGTGTTATTTTTGGTATAATTAATTAGTTATATAGTGATAAATTTTGAGACTGAAATTATTTGAGGACACTAGAAATAATTTTAATCTATCTATGTATTATTGAATTTTTAGATATTAATTGTTAGAATAATTATTGGATGAATTTATGGTTTAATGACACTGAAAATTTAGATTTGAAATTGAAGAAAACTAAGAAAAATTAAGATTGAAATAAAAAGGGGCCAAAACAGATATTTAAAGGACTAAATGGTAATATGGCAGCCACACGGGCTTGCCAAAGTTGCACACCCCGTGCTGCTGCTGCTTATGAATTAAAAAAAGAAAAAGAAAAGGTGGTTTATTCCTTTCAAAAAAGAAAAAACTTAAAAAAGAAAAGAAAAGAAAAAGCTGTCCACTTTAAGAAAAAGTTTGTCTATCGCTGATTGACATTTGAAAACAATGATTTTTTGAAAAATTTTGTACTTATAATTTTTTTGAATTTTGAAAAATTATTTTTTATAAAAATAGGTAAATATATTCTTTTTTTTTTTAAATTATATTTTTAAAAATAGTTTATAAAAAATTAAAAAAATTAATCAATTAAATAAAAAAATTCAAAACTTATTTTTAAAATCCTCAACATCAATCCCAAACACTTCTATATACATATTAAAAGTTTCTCAATCTTTTGGACATATTTTATGCGGATATATTTAGTGTCTTGATACAGATAATTATAATTTCATACCCATTGTTAAAAAGCATGAGTATGATAATTTGAAGAATATAAAAGCATAAGAATTGATATGAGACAATAAGATAATTTATGATATAAATGTGGATGCTTGACATGGGTAAAAAGCATAAATATGAATGCTCGATTAAGTAAATATTATAGAAAATGAGAAAATACTATATTGTATATATTATGGCCGAAAGTGGATGAATGGACTATATATTTATGAGATTGATATGAGTGCATCTAGAACTAGTCTATAGAAGTACGGATGATATGATATGACACATGAATGAGTAACAATATATGTGTATGGATGTGAGTACATAATTTATGAAGTATATGTACAAATATGCATTGAGATTGTAAATTTCAAATATGATAACCTAAAAATGATTATATGAATGGTATGTATTTTATGATGAGAAAGGATATATGATACACATGCGGAATTTAAAAAAGGTCTTTGACATGAAAACCATATTAAGAACTTGAGTTTTGATTTCTCTATACGAGAACTAGGTTAGTATAAATGACATGTCATTAAGGGGTTATAGTACCATATGCTATTCAGTTATCCAGTTATTTTACTATCTGAGGTCTTGGTGGCTTAGGCTTAGGAAAGAGCGCACCTGATCCTTTGTGATGACACTTCTTTCTTGTAGTCAAGGTAGCTTACGTTGAGAGAAACATCTTTGACTGCTTTCAACTTTATATTTTCCACAGTCAAGGTGACTTATGTCAGAGGCACTCTTGACTACAACCAAAATTGGAGAATCAGTGAGTAGGGTGCTTAGGTCCGAGAGAGGGCACTCTTATTTCACAACCCTCATTCCGATAGTCTGGATTTAGATTATTGGGCAATTAAATGACATAAAAAAAATAGAAACCAGTTAAATGATATACAAAATAAGGGAACATGATACATTTTCTATGATTTATGGATTTTATAGATATGGTTTATGAAATCACATGTGAGGTAATATTTATGGTTTCTGCCTACCAGGTACGCATTCTTGTTTGGACATGAGTTGATGGACGTGAATATGTATTGATGGTTGAAAATGTATTTGATATTAATGTGGTTGTGAGAATTGGTTGCCATGTTATATGTGTTTGCATGCAAGAATTTATATTATTATATGTATCACTAAACTTTCAACAGTTTAGCGTATGAGTTTTTTTGTACGTAAGTTGGAGCTACTAGGTAGTAGAGTTGACAAGAAGAGAAGACGAGCCTATTACTCCTCATGCATATTTTTATTTATGCTTATTCATTTGGGATAACTAGACAGTTATTAAAAAAACTTTATTTGATTAATTATGTAGTTGGATTTTATATAAATGTGTAATAAGTGGACAGGTCTTAGCCCAGGAATTCAGTAATCGATTATTTTAATTATGAATTTGAAATAGTAATCAATTTCTTGATACATGTATATGACATAATATGCATGCTTTATATGATTAAGTCAAGTAAGATTAGAAAAGTTTTAATTTGGATATAAAATAATAAGGTTTAACTGAACATAATTAGGTAATATTCTTATATATAATACAATTTAATCTGCTACGTGGGAGGGTGTTACACAAGTAACTTTTTATTACAAGTTAATTATATCATAACTAAAAAGTATAACATAGCTCCACATATTTATAATTTGTAGCTAATAAAAATAATTTTTGGCTACAAACCTTTAATATTATAACTAATATTCTACAACTTTTAGCCACAAAATAATTTTCATAGCAAAAATTCTTTACACTTGGCCACATAACCAATAAATTGTGTGGCTAACTTTTGTCTACGCCATTTCTTGCTATGATAATATCCACTGTGGCTAAAATGTTTAGCTACAAAAATTTTAATTTTTAGCCCCAATTTGTTCCATGATTAAAGAGGCAAAATATTGTAGTGTCGGGATTCGAACTCGAAACCTCTAGTTAAAAAAAAAAAACTCTTACTCATCTCACCATTTAGGATATGTTATATATACATAAATAATATGAAATATGAGCTAAATATGCATTCCTAGAATTCAATATGAATAAAATACCATAATATTATATAATTCATTATAAATAAAATACTACATTATTATGAATAAAATTACATTGTTAGTTAAAATACATTATTAAATTTGAGAATAACATGCACCCCATTCCAAATATTAGTGGCATTAACATTCCAAATAAGACGAAATAAATTAATAAAAGAACAAAAAATTATTTTTTTCAGAAGAAAATAAAAAAATCATATAAAAATCAAATGGTGATTAATGACGAGTCTAATATTTAATAATCACATGCAAAACACTTTAATGAAAAACTAGTATATATAAAAGTTGGAATAGATGACAGATAAAATGACAGTAAAGTACTTAGTGCATTCCTGATTCATGATATTAACTTTTTAATAATAATAAAAAAAATGCTTGAAAGTGGGGCGACTGATGTGCTCAAATTAAGTACTCACAAGTACACGAGCCAATTGTATAATGACAAGACACCCCCGAGGTCGATCTTTCAGGAAACAGTTTGGCTTAACTCTTAACTATCTTAAATTGTCAATGGAAACACAATGATGCAACTAAACATTCTATTCAGTTTTGATGATGTGAAGATTAAACTAATGAATTTTGAATAAATTTACTAAGAGACAAACTAAATTTGATTGAATTACTTATGAGATTTAACTAGGCATTTAGTTCGCACATTAGTCGTAATCCCTATTCCCTAATTCCATTAAGCACAATGAATCAAGATTCCTATGGCTTTCGTCTTAAGTCGCTAACTACCCAAGTTAATGGCGTAATTAACATTCACCCCAATTTTTAGGACAAGTTACAGATGGTTCGTCTAATAATTCACCATTAAGATATCAATTCTAAATTAAATGGATGGTGACCAATCATACATTCAACTTAAAACTTCATAAGCATAATTAAAGATGAAAAGAATCAAATATCAATAAAAATTAAAGGGGAAGTTCATACATCCTAATAGCTACTAAATACCTAACAAAAACTTTAGCCAAGCATGACTTTAACCATTGTCAAATTAATTTCAAGGTTAAAACTAAACAAGCTACAACAGAGAAAATGAGGAGAAAATGGAAATTGAAACTCCCTTGAACTGATCAGCTTGAACCTTTCTGGTTAGTCTCCAATCCTCAAAAGCTTCAAGCTTGACAACTTAATAGTGAAGAACTCCCAATAGTAATCCAAACTGATGAAGCAAGATGAGATGACATTCAAGGTCTCTTCCACCACTCAAATCTCCAAAGAAACAATGCTAAGAGTGTAGAGATTTCTGAACTCCTAGAATTAGCCCCCAAAATGTATTTTAAACCTTAGAAAATCTAAAATGAGTTTTATTCTAATTGAGACTTTTTCCCACTCTCAAAGGTAACAAATAATTACAAATTTTTATCCTTAACCAATCAGAATTAGAGTCTTTAAAATGGGCCCACACTGCTGTAATGTAGAGTTCCATTCGCATAAGATTTCAAATTTCTAGAAATCCATATGGTCGTGTAGATCCATACGCCCGTGTAGATTTGTCTTCCTTTCTTCATGCCTGCATCCACACTCCCAAGCTTTAAATTTACACACTCCCGTGTAGATCCACACTCCCGTGTCAGAATGCTGAGAGTGTTAATCCACACTTCCATGTGAATTTGTTTTCCATCCAAATGCTCAAATCATTCAATTAGAGTAAAACTTCTCATTTCTTTTCCATTTTTCCTACACAGAAGATAACACTAGATTGCATATTTTCCAAATAATAAACACAAATCAAAAACATAAAAATCAAATAAAATCAAATTATATAAAATTATAACCAATTAAAGAATCTTTAAAACTAATCACATGAATTAATTACTATTTAATATCGCAATCATAAAACATCATTATTCATTAGTGGTGATTTTGTCTTTTCTTTCGTTCTTTTGTCTCTTAGTAGAATTCCCACTTTGAAAAGCTTTCGGGCAATCAATTGTGTAAAGCCAATTCCATAAACATTTCCTTACGCACTTGCTTGGTTTTGTGGTTTGAAATGTCTCTATTTGATTGTAAAAAATTATTAATATTAAGAGTTCTATTAATATTAAAATAAAGTTAGTTTATTAACACTGTTGTAACATTATAACTCTATATTTAGCTTAAATATTAATTAGTTAATTAGCATTCCAAGATGAAATAAATTCATAGAAAAATAAAAAGAATTATTTAAAAATCAAATGGTAATTAACGACGAGTTCAATATTTAATAACATGTGCAAAGTATGTTAACGAAAAAAACAAATAACTAATATTGAAAGGAAAGAAAAAACAAATAACTAATATTAAAAGGAAAGAAACAAATTTTATATTACTAAATATTAAAAGGAAAAAACGTGAAATGTATAATACAAAATATATAGTAAATATTAATTTATTTTAAAAAAATAATAAAAGTTAATATTATCAATTTAATTATATAAATTAATGATTATTGGAATTTGTAACCTAAAAAACGTGAAAGACTTGAATTTAGAATGTCAAAATAATAATAATAATAATAATAATAATAAAAATAATAAAAATAATAAAAGTGGGAATAGGAGAACAAACAAATTTATCAAAAAACTATAATAATTGTATAGTTAATTAAGTTAATTTTGTCGTTTAATAATTTAATTTATTAGTGAATAATATTAATAATTCATTAATTAGAAGTCTAATTCTATTATAACTAGGTAATTATATTTTATATATAAAATATAAAGAACTAATATCAAAAAAGAAAAAAATAATTTAATAAAAAATATTAGGAAGACACGGTAAAAAAATATAATGAACAATATAATTTGTATATTTTAATAATCTAATAATCTCGTGCAATACATGTTAATGAAAAACTAGTCAAAATAAAAAAAGTAAATAAGTTTTATTGTAAGGAAAGAAAAAAGTATTTTTAGGGATATAACCGAAAGTAAAAAGTGTATTAATTACAAATATAATAGAGAATAACATTTGATTCTTTAAATGTAGAGAGTTAAATTCATTATTTAGCCAAATTTTAAAAATAGAGTCTATTAGATACATTTTTTTATAGAATAATTCTTTAAAATAAATAGTATAGCTGAAATAGATAACATATTGGAGATCCTTCTATTGAAAATTGCTTTTGAAAATTGGAAGATGAATAGCTGAAGCTTGTGTGCTGTCAAAAACTGGTATTAATGGATCTATAAAAGAACCAGGCAATGGCAAGAGTGATACTGAATGAGAGAGTATTGGGATCATACAAATTCATGATCCAGGAAAAGCATTGATAGAAGTTGGAGCAACCAGCACAACAGTCAGTGCTCTTGATGAGAATTTGGCCACTCGCATTTCTGAACTGAGCTATTACAACTCTTTTGGATGGCATTTGGAAGAGCAGTTTCTTAATTTTGAAGCTATTGTCATACATCAATATTATAATGATAATAAAAATATTTATAATGTATTTTGGACGGAAAAGTTATCATTTTTTAAGTTTTTTATTAGCACAATATAAGTCTATATTAATTATATTTCAAATTATAATTTTTTATTAAAAAATTTCTAGATTTAAAAAAAAAATCAATTAACTGATGATACTAAATATTTGTTACGAACAAATTATCATATTGGCTCATGGTGGAATCTAATTATATGGTTGGAAGACGACGTTGTTGTTTGATAAGTACATAATGAGGGAGTTTTTAAAAACATCTTTAAAAAGTTTTAAAATTTCAAAAATAATCTTAAAAGTTTGGTTTTTAGAAAGTTACCCTTCATTTTTAATAATATTTTTATAATACTAATAATACATCTCATTGAATACAAATGGTACCCTTACTTGAAATTTTTATTAAAAAAATAATAGAAAATATTAATCATTCTCTATCTCCTTTCTTTCTCTGGCACTTCTAAAAAAAAAAAGTAGTTCTATTTGCAGAGAATTATCATCAAAAAATCTAAATTTTTCAATTGATTGCACAAATTTATCCACATAAAATACAATATCTGCAAGTAGACGAGCGTTGGAGTGGAGAAGAAACATACATACAGTATAATAAAGAACAAGATGCTCCAACATATATGTTACAAACAATTATTACCTCGTCTGATTTAGGAATTTGAAATTGGCATTGATTATATTCAACTAGGGTTAACATATGATGATTTTGTTATATCAATTTCATAAAATGCAGTTTTAAGTATAAGAATCCCAATTTCTGGCATAAAAAAAAACCATAACATACAAAATATCGTTTATTTATATGTACAGTCGAGAATGACATAACTATTGACCCTTTATTTGTATAGTCGAGATAATGTCGAAATATTTCACATAAATCCATCACGTTTATTATTTATTAATAATTGTATTATATTTATAAATTTTAATGTATTCATCTCTACTTTAATCTACTATTATATGGTCTGATAATTCAAATATTTTACTGGATAATAAGACTCAACCATGTGTTATGTTAGATGGTTGGGAAATGTAGTACTAAAACGACACTCGAACTTGCATGGTCAAGAAAGATAATACTAAAATAAATTTTTTATAGTGATTTTCTGCAATTACAAGTACTTACTCCAATTTTCATAAAAAATTATTTTTTCCATTTCAATTACACATGAAAAATATAAGTATAATTTCTGTTTATCTTCCCATTTTCCTCATAGATGCCAATCTATGCTCAAGGGTCTAGACTCCCAGGTGTGAGACATAAATTCGCAAATTGTTAGATTAAAGATTTCAAAAGAATTTGGAGATTTAAATGTCAGTCTTATTAGCATCTGCCTTGAATTTATCGGTACTTGCCCACCATTTCCATCTTATGCAACTTTCAGCCACTTCAACCTTTTGTCTATGTTATTCATTGTAATTAAAGAAATGCCAAAGACACACATTGATAATTCACAGCCTTCTTTACTTTTTTTTTTCATTGAAACTAATATCTTTTTCTTGATTATGAAATAATTTCAGGCACCCAAAATAAAAAAAGAAATATTTATTATCTATTTGCAAACAAAGTTGCATAAACATAAGGGTTGAATGTGATAGATGCCATGACATATTTCAAAGTAATATTCTGGAATCAATCTTTTTAAGCACAACATAATACTTAGCAGTCATATTGAAACAATTGACGCTGAGAATTTGTTATTGTATTTTCGTCATTTTTTGTGTGGCAGAGGTACTCAAAGATTTTTGTTAGTAAGCAAAGAGGAAGAAGATTCGTGATATAATCCATGGTGGTGGATGGAGATAGACCAATGAGTAGAAATGAAATCTAATTTGGATCAAATAGATCAATGATGATTATGCAGTGTGCATTTTCTCTTTATAAATACTTAGTAACCATCTTTAATCATAAACGACGTTTGATCTTTCCAATAAAAATAAATAAATTAAATAGATTTCATGATTAAAGTATTTGCTACTTTTGTAGAAGATGAAGAGTTTCAGCTAAATGAAGGAAAAAGTATATGATAGTAGGGTAAAGCCTCACTGTAGTCGAGTCATAGAGTGTACAGTAGGGAGCTAATTATTTTAGTCAAAAGAATAAATTTTATTTATTTAAACTATTACATTAAGCATTCCACCAATGGTATATTTCTTAAATTTATTCATTTATTAGGTTTTGGTTATTGGATTTCTTTCTATACTTTTTGTCAATCAGGTTAATAAGGCTAGTTAGTAAAATGCACAAAAACACATGAATCTCCAATTTCAACACCACCTCATACTTAGGGAAATTATTCCGAATGAACTCAAACACTTCGCTTAGATTTGTCATAGCAACTTTAAGCTTCTATCCAGTGATTCTGTTTTCTTCATTTTTTCTTCATCATCATATGATCGTGATCCCAATAGATAATTTGTAAAATTGGAAATTTGAGTTTAGAATATTTTGATTTTGATTGCATATTTATAGGTATAATTAAAGACATATTTAATTGGTATAGATATCTAGTAAGGAGGAATAACCATTTAATTTTCTAAAATGTAATTATTTGGTACATGTATTCAGTAAATAGGTTGAAGAGGCTTTCAAATTGAGACAATAACTTGACCATTTTACTTGTAACTATGGTTGGGATCAAATTACATAATGGTCAAGAATTGCATTAACGCGGTCGGCTCTAGCTAAACCATGGTACGGGTACTGCCATTGTGCATTCGGGATACAACTAAACAACGGTAGGGAAGAAATCAATGCAGTCAGTTAATAATTCTCGCGACATTTGAATTAGAATGTTATATTGGCATTGATTTTCTTCAATTGAAGTTAACATAAGATTATTCTTGTGTCTTCAAGAAATTGCAACTTTAATTATTTTTAAATTAATTTAAATCGGATCAATCAGTATAATATTAAATTCAAATTTTCAGATAAACAAAGAAGGAAGGAAACTGTTATTAATTATTTTCATTTATTTAAATTATTATATTAAGTATTCTAAGGTTTTTTATTATTTTATTTCAATTTTTGGATCTCCACCAATTTTTGGACCTCCACCTGTTTCTGGATACACACTGGTTTTTGGATCTGGATCCATACCGACATCTTTGGGTTTTTTTATACTCTTTTTGTGAATCAGATCGTCAAGGCTAGTTAGTAAACAATACAATTCATCATTATTCTCCAAATTTTCTATCATGACATCCTCAGAAAAGTCACTCAGGACGTATATTAAAGAAGTTGAAGAGTCAAATCAAGACCCTGACTTGACTATTTTACTTGAAAATAGACGGTCGATTGGTAGCTTCACACCGGTCGGGAACTGCATAAATTTAGCCGGTGCCATTTGAAATACGATAGGGGTATTGCCATCTTCTAGTCGAGATACAACCTCCCAATGGCCGGGCAATGTCCAAAATATATAGAACTAATAAATTAACAATAATGTGGTCAAATATGACTTAATAATCTTCAATTATAGTTTAAAAAAAAAGAATTTTTGAGAGTTCGATTTAATAAATTGCAACTTTAAGCTTAAGGAAAACTACTTCGAGTAAAAAAGTTTTCATATAGTAAGTGAACAATTATATGCTATGGATAATTTTTGCCTCTTTATGAAGTAAGAATTTGAATTAACCTTTAATTTCTTCAATAAGGTACAACTGAAAATGTTTTATGTAGTCAATTTACTAAAATGCATGTTATAGTTACAATGACTCAAATTTAGTCAACTAAAAACCCTAATACACTAGATTATGAATAGTTATTGCATTGTTTAATTTAATAATTCAAATTGGCCATGAATATATTCAATTATGTTCAAAAGAAGATGTTTCGTATGTTGAATTTATTAAAAAATAAAAATCTTCGAGAAAAACAAAAAATATGGGCAAAAGTTATATGGTCAGGCAACTTTATCAGATGGTCGTCTATCCTTTGTCATCCCACTGTAGAGATTCTATCATTCGGTGGAGAATGAAACTGCAAACATTGATATACCATATTAAAATACACAATAGAGAACTTAAAAGGTTACTAATTTATTATTAAGATTTTAATTATACTACAAACAATATCTAATCCATATAGTAAAGCTTCCACAATTTATAAAATTAAAAAATCGGACAGCTTCAATGTCCCTCAAACAAGATTTATTAGAAATATTATTTTCAGAGTCTTCCTCAATTGCGATTGTGATTTGCACAATAGTTCTTCAGTAGAGTAATAACCACAATTTGTCAATCTTTCATGCAATAATTCAATAAATTTTGCTTGCACAACATATATACTTCTTTTAACCCATGACTTTGGTTGCATAACTTTTGTGACTTCCTTTTTGCATTTAGAGACTGAAATTCTTGACTTTGATGCTATGTTGACATCCTGATCTTTAGATTCACTGCCTTGGTAGATAAGAATTATGCCATAAACATATGCAGTAGCAATGTGGCCTTTTTCCACTGTAGCTTTTTGTAAAAACACAATGTAATGTTCCAGTTGGTACCAAAGCATTCAATTACTCATTCTCTAAATAATGCTTTTGGGTTTTCATTACTCACACATTTCTGAAAAACATTCTGGCTTCAGGTGCCAACATCCATAGAGAGTAAGGGAAAGAGTCAATGTTGATGTGCTTAAAGATGTGTTTTTCTCTTCTGTTGATACTCTAAGAAATTCTTTGCAAGTTGCTATGCAATTCAATAGATCTGTAAATGGAGCTAGAGATGCAAATACTAATCTCATTACAACTTTTGGAATGAGCTTGACCTTTTTATTTGCATTGTTGTTCTCCATTTTTTGTTTCTAATAGACAATTATTGAAACGAGAAGAGTTTTTTTTCTTAATATCAAGTTTTTTATGATCCTATAAACTCTAATTATATAGTATGAATAGTTAATTAATGTCTAAGGTGAGGGTGATAATTTCTTACATTTTTTGAAGAGTCACATATTTGTTAAGTAGTAAAGAAGATGAAAAATCTTGTAAAGAAGTTGAAGAGTCAAATAAATAAATAAAGAGACTGTTAATTCCTTGGCGGTAGGGGTACCGCTATCGTTTAGTCAGCATGCAACTCCCAATGATCGGGATATAACCTCCCATCATTCAGCCGGAATTGATGTAGGGTATTGTTTATTTAGTCGGGATTCACGGTTAGGGTATGTTGGATTTTGAATATGTCTCATACAAAAAAAAAAAAATACGGTGGCAATAAAAATTTCAAAACCCGAATCAAAGGATATAACTTGTGACATCAAAATTTATTAACCAAAATAAGTTTGAAGATTGTTACCTTTAATTTTCTTGGACTTGTTCTTCCTCTTCTTCTTGTCAGGTTATCATAAACCACAACAATCCAAGCTATGATCGCCTATAACAATCATCCACACAAAGATGAGAAGATGAAAACCTTTAAGGAAATGGCTTGAACAATTATTTTGTGCTAGCAAAGTAATTGTTCTTGAGACAAAAATTTAGAGAATTAACACTCAATTTTCTCTAAGCTACCAAATCTAAAACATGCGGTGCATGATAATAACCCCCGAAAAGTCTCTATTTATCAAAACCTGCAAGTTTTACAAGTATGGGAATGCAGGAACTTGAAAATTTTAGTGTCATCCTTTGTGTATTTCTGGAATTTGACATTTTTATAAGTATCAACATATGATGGGCTGATAAATCTGATAACAGCCTCAACAGCAAAGAGTCTTGTACAACTAAAAAAAATGTATGTTGGGAGATGCAAAAAGATGCAAAAAATAGTGGAGGGTTAAATGTGATGGAGAGGAAGATGAGATAGGTTTCCCTTGACTAGAATATTTGGTACTTTAGGATCTTCCAAGCCTCACTAGTTTTTGTTCAAGTAAGAATTCTTTTTGTTTCCCCTATTTGGAAGAAGCGTTTGTTATAAAATGCCCCAAGATGAAGATGTTTGCTCAAGCCCTCAACACACCAAAGCTTAGCCAAGTTCAAATAGGAGGGAAGGTGTATGAGTGGGAATGGGAAGGCAGCATTAATAGCACCATTCAAGTATTGTCTATAGAAAGGGTGCCTACTAATTATTCCCAAAACCATTCGTTCATTGATAATTCGCATGTCTTTTATATGACAACTGAAACATGTCTGCTTTTAGATGATGAGTTGGAACATTAGTTTTTAAGATGTCTTTAAACTTTAGATTGAATTATCAATGAACTTTAAAGTTTAAAGTTTACAAACTTCAATATTACCGCTATTATATCAAATACAATTAAATTTTTACCACAGAGATAAAACTGACTCTTGAGCAAAGACGGAGGCAGTTCTATCATCTATTTATTTTCTCTATGATTGTAGCTATGCTTCCTGTTCTTATAGAAATTACA
Organism: Balakata baccata; assembly: GCA_949630135.1. Lineage (NCBI taxonomy): Eukaryota > Viridiplantae > Streptophyta > Magnoliopsida > Malpighiales > Euphorbiaceae > Balakata > Balakata baccata. The sequence goes on from CATIWF010114970.1 coordinate 28,990, forward strand.
AATTTGATGATTTGCTTGTTGAGCCACGATATGTAGCTACTGTCTTCTTCTAGCAAGCTGCGGGGTGGTGATACAGGAACATTTACATATTTGTGCATATGTCTATTGCAAAGATTGGAACATGATAATGTTGTTTTAGCTCTGTTAATGATGACTCTTCAAAGCAGTTTATGATATTGGAAATGATGACATTGGAAACAATGACCTTAGATCTCCTTATATTCATTGAAATTGGTGTGAGCAATGGTGATTGAGATGCCTTTTGATTGAATGATTGCAACAAGTTGAAACATTGGATTTACTTAAAGTTGAAATGGACTTTGGAACTAATTCAGAAAAAAATACTCTCGGAACTAATACAGGTTGAGGATGCTTCCTTCCTCTTCCAAATCTGTCTCTGAAATCAATCAAGCTCTATCTTGAAACTAATGGAAAATTTTATACATGGCATGACAAAATAAAGTTTTGGATTGCAAGTAATTGTGAGGAAAATATGAGTGTGGACTAATCTGTTTTTACTCGCTCATCTTCCTGTATTCATTTCCACTTTATTAGTTTGTATCTGTGATCTGTTTTATACTTTGTCTTGATCTTCAGTAACGTATGTCAAATTCAATCTCCCTAACTAAGCACCAGCTTTGAATATGAAGATGTTGGTTTAAGGAAATTAAAAGTCCTTAAACCAACATAATATGTGGTTATTGACGGCCAGGGGATCACTACGGTGGCCATGCAGCTTCAACTGCGACTGCTATTTGACATTAGATGGGTGTAAAACCATCGGCGGACTTCTAAATCTATGGATTATGAAATACATGAATTATAAAAATTCTATCGTTTGGTTTAAATATAAAATTCATGAATGGGTAATGTACTTTTTCTTGCATATATATTTGATTCAATAACTACAATCTATGATTTAATAATTAATTTTTAATTTTATCCTCTAATTCATGACTTTTTTAATAATGAATTTGTCAAAAATTTATGAATTGTTAGCCTAGATGTTTTTTTTTTATCTATTCAATCTGGATTCACATTGAATATGCTTATTAAGGAGTAAAACGCTTTCATTCAAATTTTAAAGGTTAATAATTATTAACAAAAAAAAGATATATATTAAGATTTTTTTTAATAAATAAAAAACTGATTTTTGTAGTCTCTTTTACCTTTTTTTTACAAGGAAAAGAATTTCGTTGATTCAAAGTATAGCAATATATTGATATAAACATATATAAATCTGCTAAAAACTATAGAGAATAAAACAGTGAAAAAATTTTTAGTATTCAGGTTAACAGCATAATAAATCAGCTCAAAGCCTATAAAACTGATAATACTATAGTGACTAGAATATATATGATTTCAGTTCTGCAACATACTGATGACTATAATCTGATTATTATCTCTGTTGGATCAAATATATTTTATCTGTCCGAATCGCCTACGCACAAAAATACTGCAAAATAAAACGTCATAATAAGACAATAAAACCAAACGCCGCAACAAGAAGACAAAATCTCAAAAAACAAAACAAATAACATAAAAACCTAAATTTATGTGAAATAATCACTTATTTTAGAAATAAATAGATAAAAAAAATGTAGATAGGTGATTTCACGTAACAAAAATCACACTTCCTTACTTAAGGAAGATGATGGCTAGAGAAAGAAAAAAAAAAGATTGAAAGAAAATGAGGCTAGAGATGATGCATACCCAGTTTCTTTTTCTTGATAATTTGTTTTTGCAGCTTTTATCTTTTAATAAAAACTTACCAATAACAATTTCTCATAAAGAAAATGGATATAGCAATAAATTAATTCGCAGAAATTGCGGTTTTTCAATAACTTATCACTTTAAATGCATGCGTATTGCGTCAACATCTAACTATTGCTAGTTTGTTGTACTTTCATGACATTTAAATGTAAGTTTCTGATAATTAATGATTAGTTCCAAAAACAAAAATCTTCTGATAATTAATGTTGGTAGTTGGCAGGAGACAGTTCAACTTACCTAAATATCATATGTTGTAAATTCATGAAATCTCCGTTATGATTGGAACTATAGAAAAAAAAAATGAATATTTGGAAAAGGGGTTGGATTTTAAAAGTTAACTTCGATTTTAAACAAATATATATATATATATATATTGTATTTTGAAAACTGATTTAAATTGATTTTTTTTTCAGAAGTTAAGAAAAAGTAATTTATAAAAAAAATTTGGCCATTGAATCACAAAAAAATTTAAATATGCTTTTTTGATACTCAATAACGTAATTTCAAATACCCCTTAAATAGAAGAGTAAAATCGGAATCATTTTCTACAAATCTTTAATGTTCGGATCTCTCAAATAAATGAATGAAAATACAGTTTCTAAACAAAGCAAAATTTTAAATATTTATAGTCAAATGTGCACCAGAATATCCTAACTAGGCTGATACATCCCTAACACCCGACATCACCAAGACACTCCAAAAATTTTAGTAAATATAAAAAGGAGATTACAAACGTGATGAAAGAATACAATTCATAAAGAAAATTAGCAAAATCTATAATGCTCTTTTCCTTGAGAGAGCATCATGAGCTAAAGAACTGCATTTCCTTTGCACAGCTTCTCAGACAAGTCTATTACCACACCATTTCCTTCCCGGAAAGTATGAGAAACAACGAACTGCATTTTCGAAATACGGTGAAGACAACGTGACCAATGCAAAAGCAAATACCATATGGTACCTAAATGCCTTCTTTTTTTTCTTTTAATTTTTTTAAATTTAGTATTTTGGAAGTAAAGTGAAATGATTTGTATGAAAAAAATAATAAAAACTTAAGTAGTTTTGATTAAAAGTGAAATAATATATTATCATTGTAACTGAATCTTTATTTTCTAATAATTAAAAAAAAACTTTTATTTCTTTATTTATCTATCTATCAATCGAGAATGTCTAGTTTATTATCATTGCATATGTTGTCTTTCGAAGTGACCAAATAGAAGTATGAATTTTGCCCATCTTTTGGTCCTAAATCTAAATGTTGATGTTTTTCTTGGTACCTGCCGTAACGATTGAGTATTGAATTCATAATCTCTTATATTTGATTATTTAATAGTATATATACCAATTGAGCTAGTTGGATCGATTGAATGTTGATATCAATGTGAACCAATGAGTCATACCACCCAGCCATGACTACAGGTTTTGAGCTATGCATTTGACACGTCGACAGATAATATGGATGATGTGCACAAGGCATAAGCTATTTTTGTATTTCTCCCGTTTTCTCATTTAGTTTCTTAAAATATTATTTAACGTAATTTGTTCATTAAATTTAATTTTTGATCTATATTATCTATTGTATTTTAGAAAATTTTAAAATATTCCTATACTGACATTAAATAAATGTTTTGTATGACAATAATGCTAATATTGCATAGTAATATATCAACATTAGAAGTTAGAGGTTATATTTTTCTAAAATATAAAAAACAATAAAATTGAATTCAGATGGTACATTGAACCAAAAACATTTTAGAGGATAAAATTGCTAAAAAGGAAAAATATAAAAAACTAGATATACTTAACCCTAAAAAGATTTATCACTATGTAAATTATGTTTTTTCATGTGTATAGAATAGCATTATAGTTTAGATAGGATCTATATAGATCAATTAATCTAGAGTAAATTTTACCAACAGTATTCCAACTATACAAATTGTAACAATTAAATTTTTTAAAGATTATTTTAGTTATAAAATAAAAATTGAAGTAATTTTATATTACAAATAATTTTTGAGCTATTTAATTGTTACAATTTAAATAATTGAGTAACCATCCATGAAATTCACCCATTAATCTATCATTCTCTTTATCATGTCATTTTTATTGAGGCTGTATAAAACTAAAATTTTTATAAGAATATACTGATTATACCGAAAATAAAGTTCTTATTTTATCATATTACTTTCTAAGTTTAGTGGATGAAATTAATTTTAGAGTATGAGTGAAAGACAATTTTTTTTTATCTTTTTATCAACGTGATACTGTCATGTGAACATATAATGTGGCAGTTAAAGTTGTATTTTTACCTGACCGTGATGTGATGGGTAAAATCCAACACCATATTATTTGTCATATCATATTTTCCAATCACTGACTCAATAAAAATGGTGGAAAGTATTTTTTGTGAAAAAAAATGTTTAGGTACATCTGTAGTACAAAAAATTCGATTTTGATTTTGTGGAAAGTGAAATAAAATTTATTAACCGTTAATAAAATTAAGCAAAAAACTTTCCATCAAATTTTTTTATATATATCTATATCAATTTATTTAATAGTTTTATCATTTGGATGTGGGTAAGCTGGTGCATTTACAATTTATAAACTTATTTACACAAAAACACACTCAATGCAATAACAGAAATCTAGCCATATACCGCCAAAGAAGAATTGCCTGCAAAGGAATTAACCACAAGCATAAAACTCTCACATACTGCTGCTGTTTAACATTTTAACATATCGGTATGAAAATTAATTTTTAGGTATTCAGTACTTAAAATAATATCATTTTTTCTTAATTATATTTATACTAACTGACAATTGGATCGAATCGCATCATTTTGGATTTAGATAATTTTCAAATCAATTTGAATCTTAGATCGAATTATTCAAGCAAGTAATTGGGTTAATCCAATTTTTAAAAGTTACATTCGAATTTTTTTTTAATTCAGATTGATTTCAAATTAACCCATTTAAGTTTTGTCATATTTTGTATTGAAATTTCAGGCTGGATAAAAAATTACTGATCTACTAACGTTTCTTAATTTATTAAGAAAATATAATTTTCTATTTTTTTTTTAAAAAAACATTACTTCAAAATTTAAAATCCTTAAAATTAATTTGATATTCTCCTGAAATGCATAGTTTCTCTCTCTAGACTAGGGTTTTCCAAAAATCCTAGTGCTAGGCTTTTCGACTTCCGATGTTGATTTCTTCAACCAACGCTTAACTTCTGTGTTGTTGTTTCCACCATCCTTTATAATTTTTTTCGTTTTTCTTTTGTCTTTTCTCTTCTTACGTGTTAGCTTCTTTGTTTTCTTTCTGTTTTCAGGGTTAGGTTTATTTTCTCTCTTGTGCAGCTCTTATTGGTTCAGCTAGGTCTTCATTAGATATTACGTCAAGCTATGGCAAAGGAATTGGAACATCTATGGCAAAATTTCTCTCTGCTAGACAAGGAGGAGGAAGTGGTTGATTTGGGAGAAAAAAGTGATGCTAATGGAAAAAAATAATATGAATCTATGTTTAGTGAGAAGAATCTTATCGAGAAAGCCTTTAGCAATCCAAAGTATCAGAAGTGTTATGGGGGTAGTGTGGAAGGTGGATAATGAGTTTAAAATTGAAGCTATATTCTACACAAGCTTTTCTTTGTGTCTTTCAAACAAAAGCAGACAAATTAAAAATCATTAGGAATGATCCTTAGCACTTTAATAAGCATCTTATCATTCTCTTGGAAGTAGATCTTGAAGTCCAGCTATCGGATATTGAATTGAACAATTGTGAATTTTGGGTGTAGCTCTACTATCTCCCTCTAAACCGTAGAACTAATGAAGTAGTGACGAAAGTGGGTTCCAAGGCGAGATAAGTTGTTAGAGTGGACAATAATAGCAGTTTTCCTTATGGGAAATATATCAGAGTTAGGATTGATATGAATGTGCTTAAATTGTTAGCTAAGGGAATAGTTGTTCTTAATAGCAAAGGTGAAAAAATATGGGTTTACTTCCGATATGAAAACCTTGAGAATTTCTGTTATTGGTGTGGTTTGTTGGATCATATAGAAGATGAATATGACACAAAACTAGACATAATTGAAGGGGTTAATTGGCCATACAGTAAACTCTTTAAGGTAACGCCCAATAACAATGTGATTAGGAGCTCATGTAACAAATCAATTAACGAAGAGGAGGTTGAGACAAGGAAACCATCTGAGAAAAAGAAGGAAGAAAGTATGAATAGTGTTCGAAGGAAAATTCAACCTAATGTGGAGGAGGGACAAGATGATATTGACATTAGTAAAGAAGTTTCAGGCTAGAGAGAGTGAAAGTACTAGTTTAAAGAAGTGTGATGAGATTGGCTTGAAGAAAAATATGAATCAGTATTGTAATGAGGTAATAGATGTGGTTGTCAATGACATGATTTAGGTTGAGGCTAGAGAATTGATGGGATTTCCTCTTGTTTTGTTTTGCATGGGCCTAGGAGCTAAAGATAAAAAAACCAAGAATGGGAAATTGACAAGCAGAATTTCCTCATGTAAACAAAAATTTATGAAACAATTGGCTTGAAATAAGGGAAGTAATAAGAGTGTTTCAAGTGATCAGTATGGAAAGAGGAAAGAAAGAACTAAAGGAGGGGAAGGTTATATGGAGTGGAGTTTTGGCTCTGTAAAAAAGAGGTGTCTTGATAACAGCTCTCATATGATAACAATAGAGGTTACGAAGCAACCCGCCTAGAGCCATGAATCTCTTAAGTTGGAATCTTCAGGGAATGGGCAATTCCTGAATTGTGAGGGCGCTTAAATTTGTGATTAGAGATCATTGCCCAGGCCTTGGTTTCTTATTTGAAACTCGACTAGTTAGTAGTGAATTTAATTCTCATCATTTTTATTTAGTGGATTTCAATTGCTTAGTTGTGGATTCTACCGGTAGGAAAGGTGGTCTTGTATTATTGTGGAGGAAAATTCTAACTATTCAAGTGGTGTCTTATTCTTCTCATCGCATTAGCTTCGAATGCTTGAATGATAGCACAGAGGTCTTATAGAGAGGATGGGGTATCTATTGCTGGCTAAAAAGTTGTAACAAAAGTAAGATGTGGGATTTAATTTCCTCGTTGCATACTTTATCCATACATCCTTAGTTGTGCTTTGGTAACTTTAATGAGATACTTTACTCATATGAGAAAAGTGGTAGGCCTCTAAGACAATTAAGGGATATGCAGTTGTTTAGAATAGTTTTTTAGAATTGTAACTTCAGTGACTTGGGCTATTATGGTTCATCTTTTATTTGGGAGAATCATCGAAAGGGGAAGGATAGAATGTAGGAAAGATAGGTAGATTGATTTATTTCTGGTTGTAAAGGTTAGTCATCTGTTGTATATTTGTTTGGACCATTGTCCTATCATATTGAATTACTCCACTAATTTTCCACCATGCAATAAGAGGAAAAAGGCAGTGGAGATTTGAAGCAGCTTAGATTCGAGCAGATTCATGTGAAGTGATTCTGCAGTCATGGACACGAAAGATTAACTCAAGTGTGACGAGGAGGATTTCTTTTTGTGTCTCTACTTTGAAGACTTAGAGCAAAACAGTTTTTAGAAATATTAGGAAATAGTTGAAGGAAAAGTCTAAGTTATTAGAAAAAGTTGAGGACAGTGACTAGCAGTGATGAGGACTATAGTGGTATTCACAGATTATAACAGGATATTGACGAGTTATTACTTAGAGAGAAGATTCTATGAAAGCAAAGGTCTAGAGTTTCTTGGCTTACTGAGATTGATGTAAATACAAAATTTTTTCATAAAAAGCCTCTACTATAAGGGAGAGAAATATGGTTCATATGATAAAGGATGTTGATGGTACCTAGAAGAAGGGGGATAAAGGGATTTCAAAAGTGGTTTTGAGCTATTTTTCTGGTCTATTTTCTAGCTCCAAGCCTACTCATTTTCAACCTGTCACTGATGCCATAGACTCTTTAGTGGATGAATCCCTAGCCAAGACTTTAAGCTCTCCTTTCATAGCTGAGGAAGTGACCCGAGCTTTGAAGTAGATGCACCCAGCAAAGCTCCTGGCCCTAACGGTATGCCTGTTCTTTTCTATAATTCTTTATGGCATATTATTGGTTCCGATGTGATTTTCTTTGTCCTTGCTTTTCTTAATTTGATTTCTCTTCAATCCCAAAAACTTAAAAACTTGATAGCATAAAAGATTCTAGGTCAATCTCCTTGTGCAATGTCATTTATAAGATAATGTTAAAAGTTCTAGCAAATAGTTTGAAATTGGTCTTGCCCTCCGTTATCCATGAAACACAGTAGGCTTTTGTCCTTGATAGGTTTATTACTGATAATGCCATTATTGCTTTTGAATTATTCCATTCAATGAAGCATAGGACGTCTGGTAAAAAAGGTTCTTTCACTTTTAAATTGGATATGAGTAAAGCATATAATCGGGTTGAGTGGAATTTCCTTTAATGTGTTATACATAAAATGAAATTTCCTACTCATTTTGTTGATTTAATTATGAAATATATACCGTCAGTTTCCTATTATAACAACCCTTAATAAAACTAGAATTCCTTCTAATCTTACGGAAGAATGTTATGATGCATGAGAATTAAAACCAGTTCAATTTAAAACTTTTCCCTATGTCATGACCATGATAACTTGAAAATGGAAATCAAATATAGTTTGCGGAAAATTAAATTTTACTTTACAAACCTTGAAATCTCTTGAGCTATACCCAGCTCAAAAATAATAATACAAATACATATATACAATCATCCACACAACGTGGCATAACATTTTATCATACACATCATAACACAATATTCAACATAAACCCAAGACCCATCAGGTTTTGTCTAGCATATCCCATGCCTCATCATAATATTTTACACAAATTTAAACATTTCAAGCTCAACTGAGCTTCCCTAGTTAAGAGCACCCAAATATCAAACCTCAAGTTGCCTTAGTCTTGCACAAACAATGGCCAAAGGGGTCCAAATACCAGGCCTCATCCACTTTGACCTCTTACTGTGGTATCATGCTTTGTTCTACCCTTTCTCGAGCCTGAAAACCCCATCCAAACATAAGCCAACTTTTACCTCTCATATACTCTCACTTGTTTGTTAAACTCTTATGACAATCAAGCCCTAATTAACGAGCATTACACCTATAGTTTTCTCATATATAGTTGTCTGAGGGGTTATCTCAAGGCTGAGAGAGGTCTCCGTCAAGGGGGCCAAATTTCTCCTTACCTATTTATTCTCTGTGTAGAAAGTTTTTCTTCTCTTATCAGGCAGGAGGAACTTAGAGGAGCTATTCATAGCACTGGGGCATGCCGGGCAATTTTAAAATTTCTCATCTCTTTTTTATTGACGACAGCATTCTCCTTGCTAAGGTGAATAATAAAGAATTTTTAGAGATTAAAAAGATGATTCAGCAGTATGATGAGGCTTCCGATGAGCTAATAAACTTTGCTAAGTCAGAAATTTCATTCAATAAGGGCATGCCATAGCATAACAGAGATTTTATCAAGGGGTGCTTCAGTGTTAGTGAAATGAGTAATCATTCCCATTACCTTGGCTTACCAGGGCTAATTGGCAAATTGAAGAAAACAATTTTTGCTTCCCTTAAAGACCATATATGGAAGAAACTCAAGGGCTGGAAGGAAAAAACTTTGTCAAGAGCTGGGAAAGAAGTTCTTATAAAAATAGTAATTCAATCAATTCCTACATATTTTGATGAGTTGCTTTGTTCTTTCTAAGAGTTTTTATGCTGAAATTCAGAGTATAGTCAGTCACTTCTAGTGGGGCAATAGTCAAAATGATACGAAATTGCATTGGCAGAGCTAGAATAAGCTATGTTTGTCGAAAAGGGATGGAGGTCTTGGATTTAGAGATTTCCATTGTTTTAATTTGGCCTTAATGGCAAACAAGTATGGAGAATTCTTAAATTTTTCTCTTCCCTTCTAAGTTATGTCTTAATTGCAAAGTATTTCCCCAAATCTAGTCTCCTCTAAGCCAAGACTGGTTACAAGCCAAGTTTCATTTGGAAAGGTATACAGGAAGCAAAAGAGGTTATTGATGCAAATATGGGTTAGCCTATTGGTACTGGGTGTGATATCCAAATTTGACATGACAAATGGTTGCCTGACTATCCAATTAGGAAGTCGTTAGTCCTAAAAATTCTCAACTCAGATGCTCGGAGGAGTGAGCTTATTGATTTTGAGAAGCTTGAATGGAACAGAGACCATCTACATGTTGTATTTGTGCCTTTTAAAGTCGATTGCATCTTGAAAATACCTTTGAGTTTTTGTTTCCCTAAGGATGCAATCTACTAGACTAGGGAAAAGAGAGGATGCTATTCAGTTAAATCCAATTATCGCACAGCTTGTCCTCTTCCTCGTGGCTCAGTGGAGTCCTCTTCCTCCCAAAGGAACGGTCTTTTCGAGTGGTCTATTTTATGGAATGCATTGCTTCCTCCTAAAGTGAAACATTTTTGTTGGAGACTTCTCTCAAATTCCCTCCTACAATGTCTTCTTTGGTGATGTGTGGTGTCCGCTGTGATATTATTTGTCCCCACTATAATAATGCATCGGAAACCATTATATACACCTTCAAGGATTGCCATTGGGTCCAAGGCATTGGTTGAGCAGCAATCTAGGTTTTAGAAGTGTAGATATGGTGGTTTCATTCCCTTATGAGTGGTTCATCCCCTTATGAGTGGTTCACAATTTTCCAAAAATTTTACCAGGAAATAGAGTATACCTAGATAACAAGAGGAATAATTTAGGTGGGTGAAGAAGGGAAGTATATAAAGCGGTGGAGGGTTACCCAAATAACAAGAATAGCATGCTGCCTTGCGATTTCATCACTCATTTTGTCATCGATTAGTTTATCCATTGTTTGAGAAACAAACTCACCGATCACCAACTCTACGACGATCATAAATTTCTCTCGTGTTCCGATTACTTCAACAATCTTTTTTGCAGCAAGGATTTCTCCTAAATATTCTCTAGCGATTTGCTGGAATGCTTGTTAGACCTCGAATCTACTGCCTGCATTCAATAATCAATTGCTAGTTTAGAAGAAATTATGAATCCGCTGCTGCATCTGAAGAAATTTCTGTTGATAATGGACATTACCGACGCCGATGTCAAGAACAAGCGGCTCTATGGTGGTTTTTTCTGACTAGCACTGGGATTTAGCGGTGTAGAAAGAAATGGTAAGAGGGAAGTAGAGATTTTTGCAGAATAAAACCAAATGGAAATTTGGGAAAAAACTGAAGTTAGAATAGTAAAGAATAAGGAGGTGCCAGAAAAAAAAAAACAAATATTTGAGTGGGTGTCATTTCCTCGAACAATTTCTTTTGATATTTACTAATTTAAAAATTTGTCTTTAGGTAATCAAAAGTTAAAACAAATTAAATCAATCTATATTTTATTATAATTATTATTTTATTATTTTATCTCTCTATCCTATTTTTTGAATTCCCAGTTTTCAATACCTGTGCTCCTCTCTCATATTCTGGTTGATGGTTCTCCTCGTCTCTTTGGCTCTTTTCATCGGAACCAATTGTAAAGTGGGCACGGCATTTAATTTTTTAGTATTTCAAATCCTAAGTAATATATATATTTCTATTTTTTTAAATTTATTTTAATTTATAATCTAGTAATTTTTACTTTTTAGACGGTATTTGGTTCATTAAAAAAAGGATGGAAATAAGAATGAAAACGAGTAATTACCGTTGTTAATATTTGGTTAGAGAAAAAATTAATGGAATAGGAATGTAATTTTCCATTAATGGGAATTATCCGTTCCCTTCTCACGCTTAGAAATAAAATTTTCATTCCTAACCAAATTAAGTTTAATTAACTAAATATAAATTATAATTATTTTTTTATTTTTCAATATATTATTAATTACTGTTAGAAGATATTATAAAAAATATACAATTTCAATAATATTATTTTTTAATAATGATAAAATTAAAAGTGTAGTCATTTTAAGTAAATATAATTTATAAATAATTTAAATTTAAATAATTCGAGAATCTCTTTTATATTATTTTGTAAACATTATATTATCTAATTGTTTATCGATAAATTTACATTTCAAAATAAATGTATTTATTTAAATATGATCATTTAATCAACAATGTACAAATTGAATTTTATTTTCATTCATATTCTTTAATAAAAATGAATCAAATAATATGCTAAAATTAATTATTTTTATTTTTATTTTCATTCCTCTTCATTCTCATTCCTATTCTCATTGTCATTCTCACATTTGAACCAAACGGATCCTTAATTTATACGTAACTAATGTTATTTATTGTTATATTCTACTAATTTTATTTGCTGCTTAATTACTTTTATAGAAAATAATTTATTTTTAAATATTACTGATGATAAGTTTATAAATTGTTTTTAAAATATAAAAATTTGTCAAAAATTATTGTAATTCTTTTCTTTTAACATTTTTTTTCATCAATAAATTATATTGGGGAAAGTTACTATTTATCCTCTGTTGTTTGATATAATATACTAGTACTTCATGATATTTGAAAAATATATGATTTGTCTCATTTATTTTAACATAATACACTAATATCTTTCTGAATTTTAAATATTATACTATTTATTCCATGTATATTAAAATAATACACTAGTAAGAAAAAATATTCTCTTTTTGCTTATGAGTATTAGTACAGTAAATCAAACTTGAAAAGTATACTAGTGCAATATGTCAAAACTTTAAGAGATAAATAGTATAAGTTTCAAAACTCATGGAGATACTAATGTATTATGTTAAACTATATGAGACAAATTGTATATTTTTCAAATTTCAGGAAATACTAGTGTATTATATCAAACTATAGAAAACAAATAGTAATATTTCCATTATATTAATTTTATAATTTTATGAATTATAATAAATTTTATTTATAATTTTTTATATAATAAATTTAACATCCCATCAAAAAAATTAAAAAAATTTATGGGCCAAAAGTGCAAATTAGCCCCTAAACTATACTATATAGCGTGAGTCACCCTCTTAACTCTGACTCAATGCAAATAAGCTATCGAACTTTAAACTCAGTACAAATTAGCTTCTGAACTATATACTATGGAGCGAGTCACTGCTTATCAAACCGAGTTGACTTGCTGTTCTAGTTTAAGGAGCTTAACATGTAAATAGTTTAATTGCACCAAATTTAAAGTTTAAAAAATTATTTACATTGAGTCAAAATTGAGGGGTGACCCATTGCATATGATATAGTTTGGGGGCTTAACATATACTAAAGTTCTCCCAATTTAGGCATAAAAAAAAATAGTTTTGCTAAGTTGTTATATTAGAAAAAATTATCTAATATTTTAGTATTATAACTTTTATTGCTACCTAAATTATAAATTATTATTATATTTTTTTTACGATTTTTTATTACATATATTAAGAATTTGTATAGGGATTAGTGATTCACTATAAATACTTAATTTTATGAATATATTTTTTAGTTTTTAAAAATTTGCACGTATTTCAAAAGTCTCATAAATTCTTTCAATTTTTAATTAACTTAAAAAATAAAATCCGTATAGAGGATGTATTATAGAATATGAATACATTGAAAAAAACGTAAAATCCATCATTTTTTATGAATATGGAATTGTTCTCAAATTTTTTATTATAATATTGTCCTTATTAAATCATTCCAAAACTGAGTTTTAAAATCTACCCGAATTTCATTCTATGTATAACCATACGAATGCTAGTAAATATATGAATAAAATTAACTTTATTAAAAAAATTTATTGTTAATAAAAAATAAAATTAGAAATTAATTGTTAAATCCATATATTGTGATAACTGAACCAAATATAAATATAAAGAAAATTACGTTATCAATCTATTGATTTTATAATAAAACTAAGTAATATAATTTTTAAAATCTATAATTTTTACATTACATGAATTTATAAAGTCCTTGAATTTGAAAATGCACATTACTATAGACTAAATTAGTGATATTACCCATTTCATCTCTAACCATCTCCCTCATAAAAAAAATTAATTATGAATATCTTTTATTAAATTAAAAGAAGCCAACTAATTTGAGAAATACTATAATCACTCTATCTAAAAAAAAGTCTCATTTTCTGTTTCATGTGTCTAAAATATAAACTCATTTACAATTTTTACATTATAATTAAATTGTAAATTATCTTCATACTTCTATTTAATTGTCTTATAATCAATAATTTTTTATTTATTTTCTAAAAATTCAAATAAAAAATATTTACTATATGTGATACTTAATAAAATTGGTTCAATTTAAACTTTTCATTTTATATCTAATTTAAGTGAAAAGTATAATAAAAACGGATAGAAAAAAATTCTCTATTTTGCTATGATATCTAATTCTTTTAATATGTATGAAAACAGTGGAACGATATTTTTAACTAGAGTAATATTTATTTTGATAAAACATATATTTTATTTTAATAATTTTTATGTGCAAAAAAGTTATAATATTGTATATAAAGAAGTTTTTCAAACCTTTTAGTATATATTTATTCTCATTTACTTATAATAAAATATCATGTGACTTAATATATCATTTTTTATTTTATTAATTTGAACCATATTTTAATTGTTTGTTAGTTAGATAAAAAGTTCATTACCGTGCAACACACGGGATAGACCTAGCTAGTTTACATTATAGGGTAAATTATAAAAAAAAAAAAATTATAAATTTTACACTATATCATAATTATATCTCATTTTTAAAAAAAATTGAATTTAATTATATATTTTTTAGGTTATGTGATAAATTTTATCTCCAGTGGATTGGATCTCGCTCCGAAATTACGTGGCGATTACCTGGAAAATAAAAAAAATATTAAAAAATGACATGACATATATAGTAGATATGATGTGGAAAAATATTGCTACATGCACAAAAACTGTACCGTTTTGCACGGACTAAAATCTAACTTGAATTTTTTTTTATACTGAAACAGTTGATTTTGAGTGCGTTTCTATAATAATCTTAAATTACATCTATCTAATATTGAGAATAAACTCGCATAATCTTCAAATAAAGAATTTCAAATTGGACTTCGGACAATGCAAAAAAACGCTTTTTAGTGCAGATGACCTCATGACAATTTTTTCTATATCATATTCATTATATATGCCATATCATTTTTTAATATTTTTTTTATGTTTTTTCAGATCATCATTAGGTAGGTTCGGAATGAGGTCATCTCCACCCAAGGTAAAATCTGTTATAAAATTTAAAATACATATAATTAAACTCAAATTTTTAAAGAATTGAATATAATTATTATAAAATGTAAAGTTCATAATTTTTTTTTTTTTGTAATTTGTCCTAAATTATATATTCAATTAATGTGGAATTCAGCTCTCTGAATTTTTAAAATATGTTGTTGCATATATAATAATTTACATTGTACTATCTCATTAATATAGTTTATTTCATTTCACTTTTAAAATTATCAATATATAAACCCAACGAGTTTAGGAATTTTCTATCAGATTTCAATGGATATTTTAAATTGATAGAGATTTAGAAACTGTACTTTCAAACTATAATGGCATGAGTGATGCAATAATTATAAAATAGGACAAGCCTATTAAATATTAACTTTAGTCTTCAGATCCTTCCAAACAAGGAATTATTGAGTAAATACAAATTTTAGAAAAAAAGAAATCATAGTTAAATTAATGAGAAATTTTTTATATAGACTCAATCTACCATGATGTTTATAAATTAATTCAATTATATAATAACATATATATATATATATTAGATTTACATTAATTAATATAAATAGAATAATTAAATACATATTATTATATAATTAAATTAGACTATTATTAACCTATTTAAAATCAATATCCCTTGGTTTTGACTTCAGCAGCATGGTCAGCCAGCCATGACAATATAGCATCAAATACAATCTTCACGTTTTCGTTAGGTTCACCAATCAGCATATGCCACATTCCCGGAAACACATTTAACGTTTTATCTTTGGCCGCAGCAGATTCATACACAAATTTAGCAGCATTAACATCACAAACCATGTCATCTTCACCATGCACCATTAGCAGTGGAACTTCAAGCTCATCGCAATGCCTTCTTATATGCTCACAAACCCTAAGGAACTCCAATGCTGTTGCTGCTGACGGCTTCCCTGATCTCCGGCGACTCGGGCTTTTCGCAGCTAAATTCCTCTTCCACTCTTCTTTATAAAACTTGTTGCCCACCGGCTTCGACACGGCCACCCGCCATGTCGGAGCGAAAAACGCCGCTACAGGGAGCAGATTCTTCAGCAGAGAAATGGGACTAAACTTGGCAGAAATACCACACATAGCACCGTTTAAAATCAAGCCATTCCATGAATATTTTTGCTTCAAGCAAATAAGAATGGAAATGGCTCCTCCCAATGATTCGCCATAAAGATAAGCAGGAAGCTTAGGGTAATCTGATTTAACAGAGTCAAAGAACTGAATGCAGTCATTGATGACATAGTTGATATTTGGGATGTGACCAGGTGGGCCATCGGAGCGGCCATGGCCTTGAAGGTCAAGAGCAATGACCAAGAATCCAGCTTCGGCTATGGCTACAGCAGTTAGCTCATTGAGCCAGCTGCTCTCTGAGGAGTAGCCGTGAACCATGGCTACTAACCCTTTTGGATTAAAGCTTGAATCTTGACGCCAAAATTGAGTGAAGATCTTCATCTTCTTCTCGTTGCGCATGAGGGATTGGTGATGAATGATTTGGCGTTTTTTGTAGAATTCTTCTCTTGTGAATTCGCCAAATGGGTTCTCTTCATTGGCTTGGTGTATTGGATGTGACATTTTAATTTGAAGAAATTAAAACTTGAAAATCACAAAATTTGGCTAATGAGTATAGTTGGAGAATGGGTATGAAGGCATGAGAAATTAAGGATATTATAAGCTTATATAGCAATGTGATGACACAAAAAGACAAATTGTGAATTTATTTTTACTTGTAAATTGAAAATAAATAACAGAGAAAATATCTAGCCACTAGGACCCATTTAGCATTACATTTAAAAAAAAAGACTTAAGGAAAATTTTTTATATTTTTAATTTTTTTCAGTTATGAAAATTTTAAGTATAAATAGATAAATAAATATTTTTTTCAAAAATAATTTATAAAAAAATTAAAAAATAAATCAATTAAATAAAATAATTCTGCTTGAAATATTCAAATATTTCATAATATTCTATAAGGGTTTGTTTTTCACTGTTACCCTCTTTTTGACTGGTTTTTAGTCTAAATTGTATCTTCTATTTTGATTTTGGTCAATTTTATTCCTTGAAAATTTTAAATTTTATTATAATATGTTCTTGTCACATCCAAGAATAGCAAATGTTATTATCTAGTATGCGTATTTTTAAAACATTAAATAATAAAATGAATTAAAAATAAAATATAAAAAATAATTTAAATTAAAAATCAGTCAAATTAGAAAAATAATAAAAAGAGATAAGACAATTTACATAAAAAAAAATCTTGAACTCTCGATTTTTTATAAAAAAAATGTCATATTAATTTAAAATAATAAATGCTATATATATATATATTAATACATATTATTAGTGTAAAATTAAAAAAATTAGTTTCAGAATATTATAATTAAATTTTTTCAAGAATATATTTAATATAAAATTAAAAATTTATATATTTAAAAATTAAAAAAATAAATAATATAATTATTTTGATAGAAAGTAAAAGTTTAAATGTAATTTAATTCTAAATAAATAAATGATATTTGAGGACACTTGCACTATTTTATAACATAGAGAGTTATTCTTATTCTTCTCTTTCTTCAACTGTAATCATCTCAACTGTCCCTCATACAGTCGTACCTACCAAATTCATTGGGAGAACAGAAAAAATCCAGCTTGGTTTACAAAAAAAAAAAAAAGAAGAAAGAAGAAAGAAATTCCAGCCATTAGTACAACTTTTAACTTCGTTCTCATTTTTAGGGGCCCGTTATATATTATGCTTGGTATAAAATTGATGAAATTTGTTTGCAAATTTTTTTAGATTATATTTGGTATAATTTATTTAAATTTTTATAAAATATACATATAAATTTATTTATTTATTTATTATGTTTAGAGAGTCTCCATTTCCGGAATTTAAAGAGGAATTATTCTTTTCTTTTGTCACTATGACATATGTCTTTGGCTATAAATTTTATAAATATCCCTGTGACACTGACACAACAATTTTTGCAAAAATTAATAACTAAATTCCATTAATTTTATACCACTCAAAACCAAACAAGATTTTGAAATTAATTTGAAACACAAATTAGTATATTTTATGAACATATTAATTTTTTTTATTATATTTTAAAAAGATATTAACATATAATTTCCATTACTTTTATGAAAACCATTTGTAGTAAATATATATAGTCGTGCATATTATTTTCTAATAATTCTAATATTCAAGACTATATGATACAACAGATAGAATTAATTTCATTTGATTTCAAGATTTCGACATCGTTATAAATGATGATCAATTGGACATATAAATAGACATATGGTGTTGGATTATAGGTCTGTGCTGTCCACATGGACTTGATGCAGTTCAATGCCCAAATTAAATTAATATAAAAGGAGAGACTCCATTAGAAGTTACACAACTTCCATCTCTCTCTATCTCTAAAATTTTTCTGATGATTTTCTTCTATCTTAATTCATCTAAGAGGATCAAGAGTGTTTGTACCGTAGATTATACTCCGGATTCTAGTAACCAGTGTTTTTGAATTATTGAAAATACTCTAGATCACATTTCAACAAGTAAGTTTTTACCGCCAATCTCGATTTACATTGGTATCAAAACCATAATTTGTGTTTTTGTGCTTGATTGAAGATAAGAATACTTAATTGAATAATTTTGCATGAAATTTGGTAAAAATCCAAATTTTGTTTGATTTTTGTAAAACTAATTATCTATTTCAAGGCATGAAATTTGTATGGTTAGAAAGCTCTTGTCACAAGTTTTTCAATAAGTATTTTTGCAGATTTTCTAGATGCTTTGTTGAATTTCTATGTTTTTTCAAAATTTCTGATCGAAATTAGAATTCTAATTATTCTAGAAATTGTTTTTATGCTGATTCCACTCTCAATTAATGTGTTTGATATTCAAACGCTGTCGTAGAGGAGTCTAATTGAAAATTTTATGGTAAAAACAGTAGAGAATGCTTGAAAACATAGAAAATTTTTCAAAAAGGAACTGAAACACTAAGGGAAGGCAACACATGGTATGAACGTGCCATGAAGGTGCGTGTGACAGTTACTTGGCAGTTATTGTACATGTTCACTTAACGATTGATCCAATGTGTCAAAGTTGTGTTGAGTCAGTTGCTAGTGTGTTTCGATGATGTGGCTTGATGTGACACGTGACACAATTCTATTAGACCAATTTGGCACTTTGTTGACATGACATGACATGTGGCACTTATCCGACATGTGGCGATCTCTGGTTGGTCTATGTGGTGCTGATTTGGTTGATGATGGGCACGTGTGGGATGTCTAGAGGCGCGTGGATGCGTGTGATGCACATGGACAACCTCTGTTCGGTACGTGGAGGTGCGTCAGAGGTCCGTTTCTGTCCTAAATTTTTTTTAAATGTTTAAAATTTAATTTCATATTTAATGGATATTTTTCTAGAATTTTTAGAGCACTTTTGGAATTATTTTTGGATTAAAAAGTGTGGTAAATGTAAAAATTTGCATGAAAATTAATGACATAAATATATTGTGACATGATTAGTGGTAACAATGAGTTTTGTTCCTAATAATATATGATATGTATGTTTCAATTTAATTAGATGCTTTAATAAAATAGTAAGCATATTGATTTGATTTATTGAATATAATGCATGCTCTTTATTGTCTTAGTATATATGAAAGATGCACATAATTTTTGCAGAAACATTAGGTTGGTAGATTAATGAGTTTCAGCTAATATGATAATTGGTACATATTTAAATTAAACGATGATAACTGGACTATGACAGTGAAATTGATTGGACTGTGTAATAGAACTTTTGTTTCTACTGCATATGTTAAGTTATTATTGATTAATTTAAGACATTGTGACATGATATATTTTTGTAGTAAGAATTGTGCTAAATATGTTGTGATCATCGTTCTAAATAATTGATATAACTACTACAAAAAATATAGTTGCTGGCAAGAACTAGGGAGATAAGTTAAATGTCAATAATTATGATATTTAGCATCACAAAATTTAATATTTCCTGGAAGAACAAGAAATTATGGAAACTATCATACACCTGATGGCTGACTTTGAGCAAGGTAGCACTGCTTAACATAGGTAGAATATGGAAGCATATCAAGCCTATAGGCGTAAGGATAGAATTGCTTGCATACTGATGCTGAGCAGCATGAGAAATGACTTGATGCTACGTTTTAAGAAGCACTGTTCAGCCCAAGCAGTTTGGGATGTTGTTAAGGTCCAATTTGTTGGAACCTCGACAATAAGGCTATGTCAGCTGACTCTAAAGTTCGATGCCTAAAGGAAAAATTCTAATCACACAATGAGGCAGCACCTAACTATCATGTTTAGTATGATAAGTGAATTAAAGGTTGCTGGTCATGAGTTAACTAATGAACAACAGGTCCAAGCTATTATATGCTTTCTTCCTAAAGTCTGGGAACACATGCGTGTCAACCTTACCACAATGACAATATAAAAACATTTAAAGATGTTGCCTAACATGTTGAACTACAAGAGGATCACCTTATCACTGATAAGCCTAATAGAGAGGCTTATATAATTGAGTCTCAAGATGCTTTAGAATCTAGTAAAAAAAAAGGGTAAGGGCAATAGGCTAGGCAAGGCAAGGCAAGGGAGGCAATGAAGCCAATTTTAGCAGAAACAAATGCAAATGTGGTAGACGTCGCGGTAAGAAAGGCAAAAATATGAATTGCTTCAATTGTGAGAAGCTTGGTCACTTTGCTCGTGATTGCACTGAGCCAAATGTATTATATGACCAAATTTATCTCTCTAACTTATATGTTAGCGGTTATTTGATAATGACTGAAAATGTTCTTTATTGGACTGATATGCTTTTGTTGAATTTGGTCGGATTCCATAGGGGTTACAAGCTATTGTTCTGGGGAGGCCGCTCTTTTAATCTCCATTATGAGTTTCATGCTCTTGAAGTTTCAACGAAATTTATATGTTTGTTATTATTTTTTGCTAAGACTTGATTTTACAATTGTACTTGATATGGTTGTGTGATTACTTTTGGACGATGTTTATTATGACTCTAGATATTTGTTAATTGGTTTTATAGTGTTGGACACTATTTTATTCGCATCCATAAAATAGTGTCCAACACTATAAAACCAATTAACAAATATCTAGAGTCATAATAAACATCGTCCAAAAGTAATCACACAACCATATCAAATACAATTGTAAAACCAAGTCTTAGCAAAAATAATAACAAACATATAAATTTATAGTGTTGCATTTGCTGTTGGGAATTTCAAGTAATATTTTATTAAATGATGATGTTAAGTGGCATGCTAGATTATGACACATTGGATAAGATTGCTTAGAAACATTAGCAAAGGCTAATTTTTAAGTTCTATTAAGAACGTAGATTTTCCTTTTTGTAAGTATTGTCTAGCTGGAAAAGTAACGAGATTATCATTTAGCAAAGTAAAGACAACCACATTTCCTTTATAGCTTATTTGTTGTGACATTTGTGGACCAATAAATGTGAGAATAAAATATGGCGATTACTATTTCATCACATTTAAAGATGATTTCACGAAATACAGTCACATTTAATTGATCTCCCATAAGTCTGAAGCATTAGATGCTTCATACGTTATAGTAGATTGGTTGAGAATCAATCAAATACAAATAAATAAACAAAATTAAAAAAAGGGGGGCATTAAGGACCGATCGAAGAAGTGAATATCTATCCAATTCGTTTAAAATTATTGTAATGATAAGGGTATAGCTAGACAACTAACTATTCATTCCACTCTACAACAAAATAATATAGTAGAAAGAAGGGATAGAACTCTATTAGACATAATTAGGTCAATGATAGCGCAAGCTAAAATTCGCCTATTTTCTTTTGAGGATATGTACTACTGATTGCAACCTACATACTTAACCATTTGCTATTAAAATCTATTTCTTCCGTCCCATACAAGTTATGGTAAGACAAAAAGCCTGACTTAAGTAATATGCGCCCATGAGGTTGTGATACTTATATTCATAACATTTCTCATAAATATGGAAAACTTGGTCTAAGGGGGAAGAAATATATCTTTAGAAAATACTCAGAATTTTTCAGAAGATATATATTTTTAGGGAAGATGCAAGTGGAAGAGTAAGATAAATTGAGTCACGAGATGTCATTTTCTTAGTATTGGACTAGCTTGAAAGAGATGAGATAATTGGAGATTTCCGACTGTATGAAATGGAAGATCTCAAATCCAGTGGGAGTGCAATAAAGCAATATGATATAATATATCATGCTCTTCCTAAAGCAAATAGGAGCAAAAATTGCCTGATGTGTTCCTATGGAGCAATATTATGAGCAATCTTTACCTCGACGTAGTAACTGTAAAAGAATTCCTTGTCATCGATATTGAGATTGTGGAGGAAACTTTTATTATTGCTCTAGATGATTAAGAGCCCAAAACATTACAATAGATTCTTTCTGGTCCTAAAATTAAGGAATGGATTAAATTATGAAAGAAGAAATAGATTCGATGAAATCTAACCGAGGCTAGATTTGTTTGATTTACCGCTAGGTTGTAAGATCATTGGAAACAAATGGTTTCTTAAAAATTAAACATAACGCGAAAGAGACAATTAAAAGATATAAAACTCGATTAGTAGCCAAGGGTTACACACAGCAAGAGGAAATTGACTATAAAGATACGTTCTTGTCTATTGTCAGGTTTGCATTAGTTCACCTCATTCTGGCTATTGTGGCATAAATGGATTTAGAATTATATCAAAAAGACGTTAAAACTATTTTTTTAATGGAGAACTAGATTATGAAATCTATATTAATCAACTTTTAGGCTTTGAGTTTAAAAGATAAAAGTGCAAAGTTTGTAAACTCAAATATCCATTTATGGTTTTAAGCAAGCGTCAAGATAATGGAACCTCAAATTTCATTAAGCCATATTAAAGGATGACTCATGATAATGGAGAAAGACCATTGTGCATATATTAAACACTTCATCTCTTCCTCTCTTTCTCTGAAATTTTTCTAGTAATTTTTTTCTATCCTAATTCATCCAATAGGATCAAGGGTGTTTGTACCGTAGATTATACTCCGGATTCTAGTAACCAGCATTCTTGAATTATTGAAAATACTCTGGATCACGCTTTAACAAGTTTTTCGCTGCCAATCTCAATTATATATATAGGCATAAAGGGCCCTTTATATTTTACCATTTCATCATTTAACCCTTTCTAAAATATTTTTTTCAATTTGTCCTTTAAATTCATTTTTTGATCCATATTGTCTTATTGCATTTTAGAAAAATGTAAATTATCGTCTCCCAATACTGACATGATATGATGATGTTTGAGCATATAAGCCTAGAAGGTTACATCTTTCAAAATATAAGGGAATAATATAGATCCAAAGCTGAATTTAAAGACAAACTAGATAAAAAAAAATTTATATGACACTATTATTTATATAGTTTAAGTCATGAGATCTCTTGTGTATCATTTAATTTTCGCTCGAATTTGGATTGATATGTTGATCGACTCTTGTCGATCCAATATAATTGATATTCCGGTAAATTTGAATTGGGTAAAAAAAAAAAAGTTTTCTGAATTTCACTATTTTTCCAATTTTAAGATTTAATTGATTCATTCACTGTATTGGGAGGTTTCACAAAGAGCTTGAATGAATTACATATCAATTTTAAAGTTTAATTTAGTGTCAGTTTATTTTAACTTTTACACAGTCAGCTTTTCATAGTTTACCAAATTAAAAGTTCAACTGAATATTTGATCAGTTCAGCTTTTATTGGTCCAACCACTCAAAAACTGAATTGGGTGTTTGATTAAATAAAAACAAAAGTCGGTAGTTGAAAATCCCAATCGTGGGCTAGAATTTGTAAAAAGAATATTTTCTTAAATATTTTCAATTCCAATGGCAAGTAATTTTATAGCAGCCTCACTATAAACATCATCTCCCAATTCCAATGGCAAGTGAAAGGCTTCTGTTCTGTCAATGCTGTGAATTGCATCTCAATGAGCGGTGATAAATGAGTGAGTTTGAATGGGTACGTATTAGATCTAAATGGATTGAGTTGCATATTATCTATTTATCTATTTATAATTCATTTAATTATTATATAGATATAGGTAACCATTTAATTTCAATTAACTAAAATTATTTAAGCCCATTTACCCTTCTATAACAATCCATTTAAATAAGTGTATGCGTGACAAATGTATAATTTAAAATATAAATAGATAGAGAGAGCTTCTGTGGTACATCCAGTATAAATTACACTTGATGATTTAGGACCATTGGATTATTAACTTTTAATCTCAACCATTCATTTTCAACGGATGAAATTAAAAGTTTATAATTCAATAATTTTAAGATATTCGGTGTAAATTACATCAAATACACTGTAGAATTGCTCATAGATAATAAATGGGTTCTAACTCATTTTAATTCACTGTATATGAATTTTGAAGGGTTGAGTACGGAGACTCATTACAACCCACATAATTGCCAAAAAAAATCTGGCGAAATCAAGAAAATCTTGGCCTCATAGGGTACGTGTGAAGCCACAGATGTGCAGAAAACCAATAACAAAAAGGCTCTCCTACAAAAATGAAAAAAGCGCCAAAGTAATTATTGAAATACCGTCCCATGAAGTTTTTTTCAAAAAGAGAAACAATATTTTTTATTCAAAAATATGTAAATCGCTAAAAATATTATAAAAATAAAAATATTTAATATTTATATAAAATTTATTAAAAAATTAGTAAAATTTAAAGTTATAAAAGATTTATGGAGATTTAACCAAAATCTATCTAAGATTTTATCCAATATTTACCTAAAATTTATCAGAAAATTAATAAAAGTTAAAATTATCTAAATTTTGCTAAAAATTTATCCAAAATTTACTGAAAAATTAATAAAAAGTAGAAATTATATAAGACTTACCAAAAGCTTACTCAGAGTGTATTAAAAGTTTATCTAAAAGCTAACGAAATGTCAATTAAAGAAATATACAAGGCTTATCCAAAAGCTAACAAAATGTTTATCAAAGATATGCTGAGGTATACCCAAAAACTAACCAAAGGTATACCTGAAGTTTACTAAAAGGTTACCAAACGTTTATCAAAGATTAAGTTAAATATTTATCAAAGTAAATAACCTTAATTAAATTAACTAAATATAAGTTTACATATTTTTTTTGGTAATTAAAGTTTACCCAATGTTTACTTTAGTAATTAAGTTCATTAAATACAAATTTAAATATTTTCTTTGGTAATTAAGTTAATTAAATAATGATTAAAAATAAATAAATGCATGCATAAAAATAATTAGTGGTCATGCAAGTAAATGAAATTTTTAATACAAGTTTACATATTTCATTTGGTAATTAAAACTTACCCGATGTTTACTTTCATAATTAAATTAATTAAATATAAATTTACATATTTTCTTTAGTAATTAAGTTAATTAAACAATAATAAAAAATAAATAAATGTATGTACAAAAATAATTGATAGCTATACAAATTAATGAAATTATTAATTAATATTTAAAACATGAAAAAATAACCATTTTCTTTCTCAATTCAACACAAATTATGTTAAAATATATACTGATTTCTTATTTGAAAAAAAAAAAAAAGAAGTAAAAAATCAGTAAAAGAAAATAAAAATTTTGGCAACAAAAACACGGAAATCCCATCGGAAAATTTAAAAAAATCTTTCAAGGCAACGCTGTAAATTTCTCTAAAAAAAACCAAACGGATCCAATATTAGTTTGGTTATGCTTGTTTTTTCTAAGTATTAATAACAGAGAAAAAAAACCCAAAAGGTCTCTTTAAACAAATAATTCCATAAATTGTATACTTAATTCCAAAATTTCTTTCTGCATTAATTTTTTCTGATGAATTTCATTCACGATCATTCAATTATATAATTAGTAACAATTCAATATATGAAAAATTATTTATAGCATAAAAATATTTAAATTATGTAAATCGTAATAACTCAGTATCTTAAAGATTATTTGTAACACAAAAATATTTCAATTTTTATTTTGTAACACAAAAATATCTCAATTTTATTTTGTAGCTAAATAGTACGTCTGTCTTTAACTGTTAATCCCCCTAACATAAGTGTGGTATGAAATATATACATCATATAAATTTTAATAAAAATAAAATTAGCTATAATATTCACATCAGATAAATTTCAATTTTGCTGATTAGGTATTACAACTAATTTGTTTTTATCCAAATTTATCTGAATATTTCATATTATACTTCTATTAGAGAGACTAAAAGAGTGTTTGAGAGTATTGTTGAATGTTCTAAAAGTATATTTTGAATTTTCTGATTTAATTGACTATTTTTTTAATTTTTTATGAATTGTTTTTTTTTCAAATATGCTTTTGGAAAAAAAATCTTTTTATCTATGTCTATCAAAAACACTTTTTAAAATTTAAAAAAGTTAAAAATATAAAAATTTTTTCCAAAAAATATTTTTTCCAAACACAATATTAAATAAACCTTAATAGCTGAAAATATAAGTACTATTTAATTACAAAATAAAAGTTGATGTATTTTTGTGTTACAAATAATTTTTGAAATACTGAATTATTATAATTTAAATAATTTGGATACTTTATATTATGAATATGTAATTAAAGTATCTTGGCAATATTGGCCTAATTTTTTCCAAAGATTCCTTTGTTAAGCGAACACTGAGAATCTTGCGGCTCGCTCTATCAAACCACTGTTAGGAGGAAAAGTCAAACTCGCCGCATTGAAGCGAGGCTGCAGGTAAGGTTTTGATGATGCGACTCAACAACGGGTCGAGTTTGGAGACTTGAATCCGGAGAATGCAGAAGTTCTATAGCCTAATTGGGAGGCAATTCAAGAAGGGCAGTGAAGGAGCTAACATTTTCAGGCAGCACAAAAATTAAATGCTGAATATGTTTCCCAAATTGAAGAGAATCAAGTCGGGCCGATCTCGGAAGGTTGAGGTGCTATGGGGCTAGATCTAGTTCCTGGTCCATTATGTGGCTCCATATCGAGCACAGTTAGTGAAAAATAACGAAATTTTCAATTAAACCTAGGTCTGGAAACACGAAATTGGAAATGGGTATTGTTTATTATCAGAAAGGTGCTTCAATGGTAGTTGAAGAATCTGTTTTGCCCAAGTTGCAGCAGAGAGTTTGGGTTTGTTTGTTTGCTTGATGAGTGCTATGTGTAAATGTGAAATTAAGCCATCTTTAACCTAAAATACCACGCTAACACCAATTTTTAATATATATATATATATATTCTTCATATATTCTTCCAATTCATTAAAAACTAAAAAATAAAATTTGGATTTTCTTTTAAAAACCACCAATTTATAACCACTCTTTCTTTAAAGAAGCCAACGGTTTTTTTTTTTAAATAAAAAATAATATATATACTTTTTAGGATCAAAATTCCTAAAAAATTTATTCTGTATCTTCTTCTTTTTCGTTGAGCAAAGTATATTTCAGCCCTGTTCCTCTTCTCTTCCGCTCTTCTTCTTCTTCTTCTTCTTCTTCATTAGGTTCTAATTACATGGAAAAAAAAAACAGTGAAATAGCGTGGCAAAATGGCATTTCAAGGTCACGCCATTTTTGGTGTGAAAAATGCCGCCGGTTGGAAATGACCAGTGGAATGCCATTTTTGTTTCTTCCTTAAATTCACACCATTGGAGATGCTCATATGCTGGTGAATTTCTTTAGCAACCCATTGATTTCTTTCTGTTTTATAGTTCAATTTTTACAAAATTTTGCATTTTGATTGTATCCATTCTGTTTAATTTGCAACAAATCAACAAGGACATACATAACTTTGACTAATTATAATAATAAAGGTTAATTTCATCTATTGTCACTGATTTTTACTCATATTGCAATAAAATCATAAAATTTTTTTCGTTTCAAGAAAGTCAATTGACTATGTTTTGATTTTACTAAAGTTATTTCAGACTAATTTTCTGATTTAGTTAATTGGAAAATTGATATGACAATTATCATGTTACTGAAAGTCTGACATAACAGCTGATGTATCACCGGAAATTAGCATGAAGTGACTTTAGTAAAACAAAAATATAGTTCAATGATTCTTTAGGACGAAAAAATATTTTGTAATTCTACGAAAATAAAAGTAAAATTTAGTGGCTCTATATGAAATTAACCCTAAACATAATCTATAGCCACGAGCACTTAAACTAGTTAAATAGATGAGAAAAAAGCTACTTAAACTGTCAAATATGCTCTTTCATATTAGTTTATTTTTATTTTTTTTTATCCAAAGTATATGTAAAGTTTGAACTATTTCTAAGATTATGTTTTATGTTTTTTATGCTCAAGTTTAGATATTATTTTCTGCAGAAACATTAGATTCCAAAACAGTTACTTTGGCATAAGCATATTTTATTGATAAATCAAATTAATTGTCAATAATTCGTAACTTTCTGCAAACTCATCCAGTAACTATATTCACACGTGAAACAAAACATATTCCATTTTTTTTATGTAAAATTGTATTGGGCTAGCTAGAATAGGATCTATTTCAATTATGTTCCCATTCAATCCCTATCAGTTGGGATGCCAATTTTTCCCTGACATGCGGTGTCCTGTTTCGAGCCGGTTGGAATGGGACATTTTTTTCATCCATTCAAAGTCCCGCCTCTATTCCAAAATATATACACCCCCGCTCCAATTTTCACCCCAAACTCTGCACTGATAGTCTTATTTATATATTTACATTTTAATATAATTAATAAATTTGTGCTATAAAAATAAATTAAAGTAATTAAGGAATGTAGAGCAAAAAAAAATAGACACAGAAAGAAGAGAATATAAAATTGAGAAAATATCTTCACTTGTAAATTATTCATTCTTCAAACATCTATTTATAAGTTTACAAATAGGTATTCAAAAGTTATGAATTACAAGTTTAATTGTGTGACTAAATCATAATAAAAATTGATAATTAATCTAGAATAGAGGTTATACAATTAAAGAGTTGTAGACATCCAAAATTCAAAATAATATTTTATACCCTTTGGATGTCCATTAACAAGAACATGTCTCGTTAATAACTTTATTAGAAAAAACCATGTGGGGAAAAACCTAGTGAAGAAAAAAAGTATATTTATTATATAATACCCATATGAAACTGTCTCATTAAAAATCTTACTAGAAAAACTTAGTGGGACAAAACCTTAATCAAAGAAAATAGTACAATGTGTATTTTTTCCCCTTATAAAAATATCATTTTAAGTCTGTAGCTGACGCATTCTGATACTCTGCACCAATCTTTCAAATGTTGCAGTAGACAAAGCTTTTGTAAATAAATCTGCCAAATTATCACTTGATCATGTTTGTTGAACATTGATTTGTCCACTTTTATCAAAATCATGCATGAAAAAGAATTTAAGAGAAATATGTTTTATCTGGTTTATTTTAATGTAATATCTTTTTAACTGTGTTATATATGTTGTATTGTTTTCATATAAGACTATAAGAGTTCTTTTGCTGACAAATAAATAGCTTATTTCTCGAATGTGTTGCATCATTTGCGTTAACCATATGTATTCTTGACTTACTTCCAAAATTGCAATTATTTCAGCATAATTTGAAGATATGGTAGTCAAGGTTTATTTTGTTGATCACCATGAAATAGCAGTTTCACTACTCATAAAAATATAACTTGTTTAAAATCGAGCTTTATATGGGTCAAATAAAAATCTTGTATTAGCATAACCAATTAGTTTCGAAATAGATTTATTTGAATAAAACAATCCTGCATCAATTGTTTCTCGGAGATAACGAAAGACATATTTAACTTCATTCCAGTGTCTTCGTGTAGGAAAAGAACTATAACTTACCAACAAACTTATTGAAAATGTTACATCAAGTCATGTAGTATTAGCAAGATATAGTAATATACCAATAGTACTTAGATATGATACTTCAAGACCAATAATTTTCTCCATTTTCTCGAGGTCGAAAATGATTATTTTTCATATCAAGTGACCTCATAACTATCGTCGAATTCAATGGATGTGCTTTTTTCATATCAAATCTTTTAAGGATCTTTTCTATAAAAGTTGATTGATGCATTAAGATCTCATATGCTAGATGCTTGATTTGTAAACCAAGACAAAATTTTGTTTTTCCAAGATCTTTCATTTCAAACTCATGCTTCTAATAATCAACTGCTTTTGGAAGCTTTTCAGGAGTTCAAATAATATTTAAATCATCAACATATACAACAATACTAGCAAATTCATATTTTGATTTCTTTATAAAAATATATAAGATCATTTTTGTATCATTCTTTCAATAAGTATTTACTAAGACGTTTGTACCACATTTTTCTCAATTATTTTAGATTATATAGTGATCTTTGTAACTTGATAAATAAGCATTCCAAGATTTTGTGCTTTGTAATTCAGACATCTTAAATCCTTTTGGGATTATCATATAGATATCAATATATAAATTACTATATAAATAGACTGTAACAACATCCATAAAATGCATATCAAGTCTTTCATGTACTATAAGACTATAGGTATCAAAAGTTATCACATCCATCATAGAAAAATATATTTATTCATAATCAATATCAGACCTTTGTGAAAATCTCAATGCAATAAGTCTTACTTTATATCTTACAACTTCAATATTTTCATTTTGTTTTCGTACAAATACCCATTTGTATCCAACAGGTTTTACACTTTCAAGTGTTTGAACTATTGGCCCAGAAACTTTAAGTTTATTAAGTGAATTTAATTCAGTCTATATTGCTTCTTTCCATTTCGATCAATCACATCTATTTTAACATTCTTCAATTATTTTTGGCTCTAGATCCTCATCTTTCTCCATAAGCAAAGATATCGTCGACGACTATTTTCTCTTAGTTCTATGTTTTTTCTGTAAAGACATAACTTATTGAGATCTCTTCATTATTATCATTTTCAGGTACATGAATCTCTTTTGAAGATTTATTTATGTTATGTCAATAGACTCTTTACGAGTTTTTGGCTCCTCAATTAGGTCATCTTGTTAAGTAACTCATTTTCTTTTTCTAGGAATTTCATCTTCGGAACTAATTAGTCTATCACTCTTCAAGTGTGTTTTAGACCCATTAGTTGTAGCAAAGTTGTCATACAGGGACATCAATTCAAGCATGAGCATTTGCTACTAGTATATATGATTAGTTACTCTTTTAAGGTTAGTAAAGGCATCAGACAATTGATTTGCCAAATTTTGTAAATTTATTATTCTTTGTACTTTTTGCTCATATTGATTGGTATGAGAATCTAGATGTGTTATATATGATGCATTCCACATAATTTCATGATCCAGCTGCTTTATTTCTCCCCTTAATATTGGAAAAATTATCTCATTAAAATAACAATCTATATACATACTATAAATAAATTACCAGTCAACGGTTCAAGATACTTAACGATAGAAGGAGATTCAGACCTAACATATAATTTCAACCTTCTTTGAGGTCCTATTTTAGTGCGTTGTGGTGAAACAATAGGAATATAATCAACATCAAAAAATTCTTAAGTGGGAAATATTTGGCTCTTAATCATATGTAACACCCCTCAATATAACTAGATTTTCCTCTAATCATACCGAAAGATATTACAATGCATGAGATTTAAAACCTATTCAATTTAAAACTTTTCCTTGTATCATGACTATGATAACTTGAAAACGAAAATCAAATGCAGTTGCCAAAAATTAAACTTACTTTACAGACATTGAAACCCCTTGAACTATATCCAGCTCAAAAATAATACAAACTTTCTCAAAGATGCAAAAATAAAATTAAATACTTTATCACGCTCAACCTATGAACATGACATCTACATGTATCATCACCCTCCTAGTGCTAGGTTGACCTTTGACTCTTTAGGCTCCGTCTTCTCGTCAACTCTACCTTGCACCTTATACCTGTGTATGAGGGAAAACCACACACACATTAAGCAATTCAAGCTCAGTATGCATACAATCATTTAAATCTTAGTATTATATATATATATATATATATATATATACCCTTACTGATACTTTATTATCAATCTTGGATAGGAATTACCTCTTTCCCGTGTTACATTTGTTCCTCTTTCATATTTTTAACTACCTTGTAATCAACCATTTATACCATACACATATATCCATATATACAATCACCCATGCAATATGGTAGTACAATTCATCTTACACATCATAACACCATATTATCCAGCCTTGCCTAACATATCTCATGGGATAAGGGTGCTCACAACAAGCTTAAGACCCCTTAACTAATATTCCTAAGACTAAGAGCGCTCATAACAAGCTTAAGACCCCTTAGTCTTGCACAAACATTAGGTACAAGGGTGTTCATAACAAGCTTAAGACCCCTTAGTCTTGCACAAACAAAAGAGGACATTATGCAAAAGACCCCTTAACCTCCTACCATGGTACCGTGCTTTGTTTTACCCTTTCCCGGGCCTAAAAGCCCCATTCAAACATTTCACGTATATCACACATTTCAATGTCATAATATTTCCACACAATTGACTCATAAAGTAATTCTTTATTAAGGTCTACGAACATGTTCTCACACAATATAGCATCATTCTCTATCATTTAGGCATATTCGGCATGTTTCGGACCTATTGAAACATCATTTAAACACAATTTATTTTTGCTGTGAATAGTTGCTTCACGACCATGAATTTTGCCTTGAGTATGAGGCCTGGTCATGAAGGCTACTTGATCTATATTCATGGTCATGACAGTTTGATTCATAGATATGACAATTTTTAGTTTGGTTGTAATGCTGGTTGTGAAAAGGCATAACTTATTTCTATAATCAAATTTTGCCAAAATTCCAATTCTAAAGACTTCCTAAACACATATAACAATCATTCATGGGCATTTAACACAATTATACTCAAGTTCATATATTTCAAATCATCACTTTTTAGGTTCACAACCAAGCTCAACAATACAAATAATGCACACAAATCACACTTTCAAACACATTTGCCATTTTCATGCTTATTTAACATTAGTTTATGCACCACTCACCTTTATCCTTACTTGCCATATTCACCAACCCTTGCCCCCAATGGTACTAATCCATTCAACCCTATTAACATACATTTATTTAGGCATTTACTTAAACTTATGATTCATTTAAATGCAACTACCATTTTCACTTGTAGTTTCTAAGCCATATTCTTATTCTTAAACATTCATTCTTATCTCTATGCTATTTATCTCATTTTCCTCACTTAACTCATCCCCCATATCTATTATCATTTACTTAATTTTCCATTACATGTTGCTATTCCTATTATGACCCATTATAACCGGTTATAATATGTCATTCACTTTTCTTACAACCCACTCATGGTTTATTTCCATTTATCTCCTATTTCCTTGAGATTTTTAGGCCATATTCTCTTTCTTTAACCATTTACACATTTTACACATGCTAATTATGTACTTTACATACCATTTAAATATTTAAGTTATCCAACCAATACAAATATGTATTTAAATCAATTTAAAACATGTATATGCACATACCTCTATGGAACCATGTAAAACTCCAAGTTTTAAAGATTGTCTTTGCTCTTGGGTGGCTTCTCTACCAACCAAGACACTCCTTATTCATAAACATAGCCACACATCAACATGTAAGTTACATAAAGCTTGAACTCATAAAACTCAACCCTAACTCTTCAAGCTAGGTCTTTGCTCACTCAAATCTCATTAAAAATGTGGTTACCCGCTTAATCTGACATCAAAAATAGTTTTTCCTCAAGAAAACTCAAGATCAAACTTCAATCTAACCCCTTTACAAATAGGTTCCTATCCAATTTGGGTAAATCGTATCAATCAACCACAAACTTGTTAAAAGGAGAGGGGAAACATAAATTCTTACCCAAAGAAGAAAGAAATCAAGGTTTGATTTAGTGGAAAACCCGAGCTTCCTCAACTCCTATATTTCCTCTCTCCAACTTCATTTTCTTCCTTGATAAATCTCCAAAATCCATGCTTGAATCTTGCTATTGAGTGATAGATCTTGTGTTGTCGAAGCTTAGAAACCATCAAATATCATGTGGGAGATGAATTTCAGAGGTTTGAGGTGTTTTCTAGGGTTTTGGGGCTTTGGAGGCTTGGTTAAAATGATAAAAACGGGGTGGAAACTCATTTATACCAGACCATTCATGGTCATGAACAAATCCTTCATGACCCTGAACAAAACTTTAATGGTCATGAATGTCTATCTTTAACCACGATGTTCATAGCTATGAACACTTTGTTCACGGGCGTGAATCATGTTTTTCATACTTTTCTTCATTGCCTTCATCCTTTAATGCAAACCAAAACCAAAATTGACCAATATACCATACATATACCCCAAATATACCTTATTATCCTTATAATATAACTCTCATATATTGCACTCACGCACGCACACACACACACACACATATATATATATATATATATATAAAGTAACATGTCCCTAAGCCGAGATGAGGAGTTTTGTTCTCATAAGTAATAGTCTAGTTGGAGGCGTTTAATAAATGATTCTACAAGACCATTTTATGTATGAACATAAGTAACAGGTGTTTCAATAGTTATCTCAACTGACATATAATAATCAATAAAAGCTTGAGATGTAAATTCACCTACGTTATCAAAATGTATAGACTTGATTGAATAATCTGAAAATTGTACATACAATTTAATTATTTGAGCAAGCAATCTCACAAATGCTAGGTTGTGAGTTGATAATAAGCACACATGTAACCATTATGTAGATGCATCTATCTTTACCATAAAATATTTAAATGGTCCATATGGTGGATTAATGGACACATATATCACATTGATTTCTTTCCAGAAATACAGAGGATTCTAATATGACTTTTGTTAATGAAAGTTGAATTATCAATTTGCCTTGAGTAGGGCTGCACAAAAATCAACCAAACCGACCAAATCAAATTGATCTAATCCAATCCAAACCGAAAATTATGGTTTAGGTAGTTTGATGGATGGTTATAGTTTTTAAATTTTTAAAAACCAATTTTTTGGTTTGGTTTTAGATTAAAAAAATATAAATACAATAAAACTGAACTGAACCAATAATATAGAGTATCCAATAATATATGAGATTTTTCCATATATACTAATAAACTTACGTGATTAGTTTATATATTTGTAAACAAAATCTAATATAATTATTTTCTTTTATTTGTATAATTTTCATGATTAATCATTACTTTCGATAAACGTTTTGAAACTCCATGATTGAGCAAGAATTACTTTACTAATCTATAAAAAATATTTTAAATTTCTAGAATTTAAAGTGTGCGCTAAATTTTTACATTTTGGATGATTTTCATGTTATTATTTTGATTATGATTTTAAGTTTATTTTTGTTGAATTTTTATGATATTTTAAATTTTTTATTTTGTTCATTTGTTATTTATCAAACCAACTATCCAAACCAAATCCAAATTGCATTTGAATATTTTTAATAGTGCTTGGTTTGGTTAAAAATTGAAGTATTTGAAAACTAATTTTATTGGTTTGGTTATAAATTTTTAGTTTGAACGGTTATAATTTTTTAGTTTGAACTGACTAAACCGAACCATGAACATCCCTAGCCTTAAGAACAAGCAGCATATAAGAATTCATTAAATTGAAAAATCTTCTCACCACAAGAAAATGAAAATATAGCGATGCTATTTAGTGACACGTGTTAATAAAATAAAAAATCTAGTTCTTTAACGGATGTCCATTTGAATTTTCAATCATTTTATGCATCATAGTTGATCCATGATGACTTAACCGATCATGTCAAATAATAAAAATATTTCTATAAATGAATTTCTGGTTCAGTATTGCATGTGCTTCAATTGCACTAATTATGGTTTAGTACAAACAAGAAGATAAAGCGATCAACCTTTCCAAAATTCATTTTTCATTTGAGACTGTTGTTGTAATATATAAGTATTCTATGCCATTGTGATTAAAAGTCTCAATATGGTACCTATTATAATGTATATCTTTAAAACTTAGCAGATTCCTTTTTGATTTAGTTGATAATAATGCATTATCAATTGTGAATCTCGTTTCATTATTTAAGAGGATATGAACTCTTCTGAAACCTTCTATCAAGTTTATAGAACTTGATATTCTACTAATATTTGCTTTGAAACCTTCTATCAAGTTTATAGAACTTGATATTATACTAGTATTTGCTTTCATTATTGTCAAATTAGATAAATATTTTTTATTTTTCAATATAGTATGTGTCATTGCATTGCCTGCTAAGCATATATTTTCGTCATTATTCTTGAAAATTCTCGATAAATGAGAAATATCCATATTTCTTAAGAAAATAAATAAGTTGCAATAAGTAATTTAAAAATATAATATATTATTTGATCACACAAATTTCAAAAGATAATAATCTCAAAATAATATAATCAAATAAACTAAAATATTGCATTTAAGCACACATACATAAAATTTTTGACATGAACTTTATTTCCATAATTTGAATACTTCATTTTTTTTTAATTTTATTTTGGGCATTTTCAAAGGTCAATCTTCCAATTATCTTTTTTGGAAAAAAAGAATCCATAACATTTAAGTGCATCTTGCCCAATTACTAAAAAAAAAATCATTATCTTAGTATATAAAAATTTGTTTATGCATACTTCATTTTCTGCTTTAGTGAGTTTTGATAAAAATCAACTAAATATTTATTTATACTTCAGGTATATATCCAATAAAAAAATATTCAAATTGTTCTAAAGAACAAGATGATATTTTACTATAAAATAATTATATTTTAATCTCTCATTATGATGATGAAGAAAAATTTAGGTTTTAGTTTTAGCTTGATTAGATTCTTTATTTTCCTTCTTTGATAGTATTATTAAGACCATTCACGTCTAGGTAAATTTTAGCATCCAATATCTATGATAAATATTATTTTTTTACTAGTGTCAAGAGCCATAAACTCTAATTTTACAAGATTTATTATTAATAATATAACAAAAGAAATATATTAAACAAATTAGAAATAACAACATGTAATTCTAGTCATATTATTGATTAGTGTACTATGATCATATTTGTATCAAATATGTAAAATTTTTGATAACATATTATCACTAAAAAAAATAATTTATAATATTAAATAATATTCATATCTATTTATAAATAGACATATTTAATGAGTACTTATAAGTGAATATATTCATAAGCTTAAAAAATTAAATATTAATTAAATAATTTTATATTAAAATAAATAAATCCATATTCATGTAATCATAATATCTAGTTCAAATTCATAAACTATGTAAGAGATGATAAAAAAATTTATTTTCATATCTCAAATTTTTAACAATGAAAATTGTTGATATAATCATGCTAATATTTCGAATTATCAAATTTTTATAAAAATTTATGTTAAGTCACACAAAAGAAATCAGAATATAAGAACATATATTCATATGATTATCAACAACATACTAATTGCATGTGATAACATACATAATAGGTATATATTGTAATATATGTATATAATATAATTTCAATTAATAAATTACTTAATAATTCTCATTTAATATTTTAATTTCAATTAATTATAAATACCAAAGGTCCTCTCATTACAATTTATTAGGTCTAATTACATATATTTAAGACACATTGACAAATATATTAATAAAATTAATAATACTATATTAAGAATGATAAAAAAAATTTAAACGAGAAAATATATTAGAAGCACATAAACAAAAATCAAATATTATACACAAATAATATATTAACAACGTAAATATGATATAAATGTGGTTTAAAATATATGGGACATAAATACACAAATATAAATAGAGAATTTTATTATATATAAAACTTTCTCATGATCATAAATATAAAACATAATATAATTTGAAAATAAAAAAGAAATTATTTTTACATGCAATGATTTATTAAATGTATTCACTGTTATCAATTGTAATAGATAAAAATCATAGATAAAACATACATTATTATCTTGTGGAGAAAATTCATGTTGAAAACGTATTATAAAAATAAATAAAAGTAATTAAAGAATGAAAAACGAAGTAAATAGACAAAGGAAGAAGAGAATATAGAAATGAGAAAATATCTTCATATGTGAATTGTCCGTTCTCTAAACATTTATTTATAGGTTTACAAGTATACATTCATAAGTTATGAGTTATAGATTTAATTGTATAAATAAATCACCATGAAAGTTGACAATTAATCTACAATGGAGGTTATACTATTAGGGAATTACAGACATTCAAAATTCAAAAATAATATTTCATGACAATTTGAAAATAATAAAATAAGAATATAATATTTATTTAAAATAAAAAATTTTATTAAAAAATGATATAATTAAATAATTAATTAAAATAAAAAAACAATTTTAAAATTAAAAAATAATAAAAATCAGGAAGCGGATTAGAAATTCTCGTACCATCTGGTGTGGGGATAGGATCCAAAAAATATTCATAATAGAGTTGGAGATAGGGTGAAAATTTCGGAGTCGGTTATGGATGATAAAACCCGCCCCTTTGCCTCTCTTAGCTATCAGTATTATATCCAATATCAAACTAGCATTGAATTAGTTAGGATCTAATTGGATGGAGTATTCATTTGCCTCTACCTAAAATTTTTCTTTTCTATTTTTTTTTTTGTTAAATTGCCCCAAAATTAATTTTTAAATTTAATTAATATCATCAATTTTATCTTTTTTTCCTTTTTTTATTTAAAGAGAAATTTTACTTTCTTTTACAATTGTGTTGATGGTTACATCTTTTTGGTTGCATTTACAAGTAATTGAATCATTTTACATATTATGACAATTTTTCACATCTTAATATAAAAGACAGGTTCTATGTGAAGTTGATATTTATATATTATACATATATTGTGCATATATGCACACAAGTCATGGTGTTTTTGAAGATATTCTACATGTACTATACATATGCCATACATTTAATACACATATACCAGATATAATATACATATAATCAAGATATATCATTTAGTACAGATAATGTTTATATCTGCAAATTATGGAAGTTTTTAATTTACATTGTATCTCTTGCACTCTCTGTGCATATCTAAAAGTAAAAAAAAAAAAAAATCAACATATGTATATTAATAATATGTGAATTATATATTTACCTTTTACATATACTATATTCATAATATGTGAGTTATATATTTGTTTTTTATTAATAAAATAAAAATAAAATTCAATTTTCCCATCTATGGCATAACAAATAAAAGACCCATAACTCTAATCATCGTTCCTCCATTGAAGCAATAAATATTCTACAGATTTACGATAAGGTCAAGAACTGATTTATTGCAATAAAGCAGGGTTATTAGGGTTTAAGGTTAAATCAGTGTTGAACGATATTAAACCGGTTTTTATGAAATTTTCTAAAATAGAACATGTTCATACATTATAAAATATAATTTCTCATACATAATAAAATATAAAAGTAATTTATACAAAATTTATTCTATGCATAATAATCAAAAGAGTATATCCATAATTTATTTATATACATAGTCATTTTTTTTTGTAATTTTCTCTTTGTTTTTTTTATTCGTATTCAAGTGAATGCATATATGATTTAATCATCCAATATAAAATTTTTTTAATAATTGTCATGGAGTTTTTAATCAATTTTCCTAAAAAATATAAAATAAATTTCCATTTGTGATAGCTTGTTGACTGAATTACATTATTGATTTGTTTTCAAACATCTGGATGAATTATTATCATATTAATAATTTTCCAACAATTCAACTAAATAATTTAAAACCACTATATAGTCATTATAGTGCACTATCTTTTTATGTTTAATTTATAATTCAAGAACATATCAAGAACCAAATATTTGAATAATTTTGAACTCAATAGGCATGGTTAGCCTAACTAATCTGGATTGTGGACTATGTTTCACTTCCCAAAAGAATTATAGTTTATAGATCTCCCAAATCTCAGTCTCATATCTCTCTATAAAAGCATCTTTCTTTTCAACTATGCTATATTGTAGTTTTTGAAAAAAAAAAAAGTTTGCTACATTAATTATAGATCTCCTTTTTATATACCCTAGTCAAGATAGAATCATTGATGGAGGAATTAAGAATTCTTTAATCCTGTTAACTTTTCTTTTAAAAAAAAATACAAGAACTACAAATTGATTTGCTCTCATCGCCAATAACTAGAACACGATACTGGAGAAGGAAGAGGTATTTGGGACTTGAGAGGAATCGGAAGTAGAAGAAATATAAAGGTAGTCCTCATACAGTTCGAAAGACAAAGGCATCAAGACTAAGAAAAGAAAGCATTAGAGTTGGGGTATGTCACAAATGTTGTCATTTTTAGTGCTTTGAAATACAAATTGACCTATGAAAATCGTCAAACTGCTCCAAATCAACCAGCTCACGGTTGAACCGGTTGGTTAGTCAGTTTTGAGCACGGTCTGAAGACTTTCTGGTTCCATCCTCAAAATCCAATCGACATAAGGCTCGGTTTCCAATTTTTTCAGTTGAACTGGCGGGGCTAGTCCAGTTCCTATAACCATGCAATAAAGATTCTGCAAACTTCAATATTTAACTTTTATTTGGAAATGAAAGGCAATTTTTTAAGTGTAACGTCCAGATATTTAAGCCCCGATCGCACATGACCATAATCAAGCACACTGATTTGATCGAAGTCTATATTTGGATCCATGGAAAAATGATAAATTATAAGAAAAAATAAGTAAGGATATTATTAAATGCGAATTAAAATATTAGTGCAAGAATTAGGAGAAATTTTAAATCACTCTATGGACAAAATCACTATTATTGGAATTGTTGGAGAAAAATTTGTAAGAAGTAGAGAAGTTTGTAGCACAAGAGGAATTTGCCATAATAAAGAATTAATCAAGATTAATTAAGCAAATGAACCAATACAAAGAAGGATTAAGCTAATTAGTGAGACTTACAAATTTTAATTTTAGTATAAAAGTAAAAAATGGAAGGAAATATCTTCGTTTTTCTACTAATCATCATCATCTTCTGCATCCTCTCCTCTTGGCCGACCACTACCCTCCTCAAACCCTAACCCTCCATTTTTTTTAGTAATTTAAGCTTCTAAAAGAGAGGAAAAGAAGAATTTAGAGGGAGAAAAACCAAGAAATTAAGGAGATTTCACCATAAGTGAGCAAGAAAGAGAGGAAAGATGAGAAAAAGGAATAGAAAGTTGAGAAGACTTTGGCATACTTAGAAAAAATCATAAAGGTGAGTTTTTTTCCTCAAATTCAACCTTTTTTTCATCTATTTGAGACCCATATGGATAATTATTGTGTTGGGAATTGGTAGATTAGGGTTATATGGAGGTTATGTAAACTTGTATTGTGAAGTGTTGGATTGTTGGGGAATGATGGAATTTAGCCATATGGGATTGCAAATGATGATTTTGTGCTTGAAAACTAAAGAAACAAGACTTATGAAGATGTTTATGAGGCTGTCTGGTGAATGTGAATTAAGAGGAAGATGTTTAGAAAAAGGTTGATAGTTGATAAGTGACTTGAAAATGATGAATGTTAAGGAAAAGAAGATGAAATAATTGGGGTTGATTTGTTTGTGATGAATGGAGTGAATAACTATTGATTATACTAAACATAAATAAGGTAAAGAAAGGAAGAAATAAAGATATAGAAAGAGGCAGAAAAACATTAGGAACACTAAATATAATTTATGCATAAGCATTGGTTAAATGTGACATTGAATGAAATATTATTTATTATGTTAAGGCCAAATAAGTAGACTAAGGTGTATCCATCATGAGATGGGTAAAGAAAATGAAAATGCCACCTAACAAGTGAAGAAAAGAAAGGAAAAAGAGGACGATTGAGGCTGATTAGGTATATAAAAATATTGCAAGCCATAATAACCATGAAATGTTGCGTAATGTTTGTTGACGCATGTGATTTGCAATGTTGAGTGTTAAATTATTGTCTTTAAAGTTTTGTGGTAAATTGGTATGATAAGTTGAAGTTTATGAATGTATTTAAGGTCTGAAAATTTCGGGTATAAGCATGATTGCATAGGACTATTGAATTAATTAATTTTAAAGAGTCCTATAGATGCCCTGTTATAAATTCACTAGAACAATCTTGACGAATTTTACCATCACTTATGTTTAGGTAATTGGATTGGTATGAAACTAATTGGAATTGAAAGTTGACTCATAGTACTAAAAATATTATAAGAGTATGAGTTGTAATTCAGGTTGTAACTAGGTCAAAAATTCATTACAAAATCTCGAATTTGGAAGAACCATATAAATATTGGATAAATTTCGGTTGAACACCTTACAGGAAATTAGCCATAACTTTTGGTACAAAATTCTAATTCCACTTATTTATTTTGCACATTCAAGCTAAGACAATAAGTAAAAATTTCATAGAAGATTATAAGATCTTAATCAAACTAGAACTGGGTCGAAATTGAGATCCAATCCTATGGCCGGAATCTACCATAAGTATGAAATTTGTATTTTTATCTTTTCATGTGGCATGATGTGAATGTGTGATATATGTTGGAAATTTTAATCTTATTAGTAAATATAGACGTATAATATAGTAATATGTGATAAGGGTAGTGATAACGATATTGTTAAAGCCTGAGTACAACTAGCTTTGAACTAGAATAGTAGATAGTTTGATATGTCAATAAGGAAGAAAAATAAAATGCACATGATGAAATATTATTAAAGCCGGTAATGATATTGTTTATAAAGTTGGTAATGACATTATTTAATAAGTCAGTAATGACATTATTTAAAAAGCCGGTAATAGCACTATTAAGAAGTTAAGAATGACAACTTCATATTCCTATTGATGAGTTCGGACATAGGTGTTATGGACTTGAATAAAATAAATATTGAAAAAGAAAAATATCTTGAATAAATTTAATTTTAGTTAGACTTTTGCATACATGTTGAGTATAAAATAATTATTTATACATTGTAAAAAAACTGCGATAATATATGGAATTTTATTTGTGATGTGTATAATATACAAAATGTGGAATGAATATATGTGTATGTGTAAGATTTTTATCTTATGAAACATCACTAAGCCAGTAGCTTAGCGCGGGTGATTTCCCTTGTGTAGGTCCAAAAGGTTTAGAAAGTTAAAGTAACTGTCATAAGGAGAAAATCCAGTCAAAAAATAGCTTAAAGTCTCAAATTATTTTTAGTTTATTTTGTTAAAGTTTAGTAATTTATTATTAAAAATTTCTTTCATGTGGTGTATATATATTGGAGTATGTGAATATAAATATATGTTATATAACAATGAGCAAGTTATGAATTTTGTATATATGTATGTTTTAAATATATTTAAAAGGAAAAAAAAAAAGAGAATATTAAAATAAAGAAAAAAATATAATCTCCTTCTATGATGATACCACTATATGGGCTATCATTCTTCTTCACCATAAAACTATATGCACTTACTCATGGAGTAATAAAATATGTTGTTAGAAAACATCCACGAGGACATCACGCTTTAATAATACGTATTGTTTATTTTGGGGCTGACGCTCTTCATTTATGGTAACTGTAACTAAAAATCAAAAATGGAAAAGAAAATTTGGAAAATCACATTTTTGGAAAACTATTTTGTTCAAGGAAGAAATATATTTGCTAATTCCTAATGGTCATATTTATGTTTTTACCCTTTAATAATATAATTTTAAAGGCTTTAAAGTTTGACACAATATACTAGTATCATCTGAAATTTAAAAATTATGCTATTTTCTCCTTTTGTTTTGGCTCTAATACCATAAAAGCCTTCTTATCAATAATCTTTCATTGATGAACTTCTTTAATAGTCTTCTGCCTTTTTCTCGTTCATTTTAGAAATTTTACTAATAAGAGGTCTGTGATATTATTAGAATATAGTTATTATCTATGATAGATATGATCCTATATATGAGGAGTTTAT
Source organism: Balakata baccata (assembly GCA_949630135.1). Taxonomy (NCBI): domain Eukaryota; kingdom Viridiplantae; phylum Streptophyta; class Magnoliopsida; order Malpighiales; family Euphorbiaceae; genus Balakata; species Balakata baccata. The sequence continues at coordinate 73,197 of CATIWF010114970.1, forward strand.
AACGTATATATGAGAAAGAAAATATTTTAGAAACTCACATTTAAAGAGAATTTTTTTAGAAGGGTTTTTATTGCTTATTCAAGCTTGTTTACAAATTGAGAAAATATCCATGTATATAGGAGATTTACAATACTAATATTGAGCCTATCCTGATAGCTTACACAACCACTGACAGCTCACACATCCACTAACTTTAATAATTTTACAAAAAGACAGAAGAAAAGCTATAATAGCTCATCACAAATAAAGTAGAATAAAAACATACTGACTTGATAGCACATTGATTGTCCTTCTTAAAAAGCAAAGATTCTCTAGACTTTTCCACATATTTGTTCATGACTTGGTAATAAGTTCATGTAATCTCCACTATCATCTGGATTATAACACATGGATGAGGGTCCAACATGATAATTAGAAGGTTGTCTGATAGGGGCAGATGGTCTAGCAGATGTATTATAATAGGAAGATTTTATCGCCATATGAGCTTGCTTTTCATTTTCCAATTGGAGTTTGTGTTCTTTTGGAATTTCTTTCCAATAAGCATCTTCATCATACTGAGGCCATAATTGCTTAGGAATGTAAGCATTCCTGGCTGCTGTAATTCATATCATTTGAGGAATATAATAGTATGAACTTCTTTGACTTGAATATCAATATTCCAATTATCATGAAGAACCTTAAAAAAGGTTTACTACCTTACTTCCAAAGGTCCAAACTAGCTTAAAAATTTTCTGGAGTTCTCTGGCAATGTATGTCCTGCTAAAGAATTATACCACCTTAATGGAGAAAATTCTAAAGCCATATAGTGCATTGAACAAAGATATCATAATATATAAGGACCATCAGTAGGTAACTTGAAAACTTCCATAAATGGAAATTTTGGATTGAACACCTCTAGTTGAATAAATATTTTCCTATATTGTCAAACTGCTGATTTCTGGGCAAATACCATTTTTTCAGTCTATTGTTCTCGAGTTGATTAATTACCATCATGCGAGATATTTATGGTCAATTGCTGTATTAGCCATAAAAATCAATGGGATAGTTTGAACTGAAGTAACCAGGTAAAGAGGTTATTATTTATGGTGGAAAGGTAATATATACAATTATGTTTTAACCGAAGATTAGAGAAGCAACTCTCTCATGGAAACTAACTATACTCCTATAACCACTATATTTTTAAAACTAGCAATGGGAATAAGATATATTTTCTTTATGAACTCCATCACATTCCTGATGATAAAAAACCCTATCACTGAAATTCTCTTTGTTAGCCTTTACGATGCATACAATCGATCAAAAACCACTGGGACAATAAGTATCAAGTCTCTTGTCTATAAACGTACTAAATCTATCACAAAATATGTGCAGTCATATTCTTTCAACCATTGTATCATCAAAGCAATTGGTGAAGAACAATTTATCTCTTTGGAAATTCCTCTAGAATTCTTGCCTTTTTGGAAGAAAGATGGATAGACTCATATGCATTTTGGAGCCATTCGTTTTGCTCTTTTCTATAATGGAAGAAAAGAATTATCGGTATTTGCTCGTCTAGTTGTACCAGATACCATATGTTTACAGTATCAACATGCTATTATTGGTAGAGTAGAAACATCTTTCAATGTTGGAATTATGTTGTTCATATTTTACCCAAATTTCAACTTGTCTCTTGAAGATCCTCATGTACTTTCTGTACTGAAGGTATAGATGCAAATTACTAAAGCACCTCAGGTCATATCTGTTACGGCTGTAACTCTTCACTATTAGTTGATTTATAGAGTTCAAAATCATACTCTGGATCTTTCAGCTTTTGTTTCAAATAAGGCATTATTTATCGGATGCACAATGTGTTTCTACCTGTGTACATGTTCCCATATTGATCTAGAGGGTTGAATTGGTAAAATTACTACCTGACACTTGGGTGACAAACTATGAAAAAATTCATAGTACTTCCCATGTAGTTCAACATCTAGAATCTTATTTTCATAAAAAAACGGATGGAATAGTTGAAATAAAGCTTGTTAAGACAGGAGATCCTAGCACTAGCTCCTCCTCCATTTTCTCTACACAATTCATGATCCTACCATTTAGACATGAAGACGGATTACGAGTTACAGGTTTTGATTCTAAAGGAAAACCAATTTATTCTATGTTTTATGGAAATCACGAAGTCTTGGATGTTGATGTGAAGATTGTTTGCATGATGCCCTTCATGATAATGATGAAAAAGCTTCTCCTTCCAAGAGAAAAGAGAAGAAAAAAGAGAAATATAAAAAAGTGTTATGAAGATGATATGATGATGATGATCCATCTATTGTCCTGCCTGGTCAATCTTCTGGAAAATATGACTTTATTGTTAACTATTCTGAGCCAACATCATTCAGAAAAGAAAATGCCTTCACCTACAGATCCTAATTAGGATGAGCCTTCAAATCCACCACCACCTACTTCAAAGTCTCCATCTCTTGCTCCACCATTTCCAATTTACAAAAAAAGATTATAATGCATTAAAAAACATGAGTTTAAATGGGTCCCAAAACCTATTGAGACTCCTATTCCTGTGGTCCCTCTAGTTTGTATGTTTCAACCAACAGATGATGAGTTTCCTTCTTTACGGGAAAGTATGATGGATCTAGTCAAAAAATTCGTTCCCCTAGTCTTGACGCATATGGAAGATCTAAAAAAAAATAATAGTAGGAGAATCTGTTCTTAACTGGTAGATTGAAAATGCCTTAGCTCAAAATTTTGTTTTACGTAGGATTGAAACTAAGGTTGAAACTGTTTCAAATAAAGTTGATTTTGTATAATCAACTATAAAGAGCTAGTATAATTTTCAATAAGAATTCATGTTTAAGCTTCAAAAACATATTATGAATCTCTATACATAGTTGATGCAGATGATTCAAAATCAAATCTCTAGTTCCATTTTTCAGTAAAAGCAAGATGAAATAATGCAATTGAAGCAACTCAAATAGAAAGAAATTTGCATGTCAAAACCTCTTTTAATCCTTTTACTTTTACCAGTACTCTATCTTTACCTGAAACAAATACTGTTTACTACCTCTTTCCAACCAAAAGTAGATCCAATTCTCTTTCAACATGAAAACTTTCAAAAAAATGATTAGAGCTTATACTAATAAACCTAAACCACTAAAGAAAAGACCAAATCTGTAACATCCTCGACTTTTCCACATGCATTATGACATACATTTCATTTGAACAAGTACATTTTATAAATGTCATTCATATGAAACACATGTACTCATGAGAATTTTAGTTAGAATGTGCTCACGAGGTAAATTTGTCATGAGACGGTTAATCGCAATAGGAGCAAGTCGTACGTATTTAGTTATAATTTAAATAAGGGTTATAAAGTATTAGAAATTAAATGGTATAAAATGATTAAATCAAAATTAATAGAAGTTAACATAGTTAAATTAATTAAAGTAGACAATTTGACTATATAGTATTTTGGCACTAAGTATATGTAAATATGTAGAGAAAATAATAATAATAATAATTAATTTAATTATTTAAATTAAATAAATGAATCAGAAAAAGTTAAAAAAAATTCAGAAAAGAGAAAAAAAAAAGAAGAAAAGCGAGTCGGTTAAAGAGGGCTTTAAGCTGCCTTCTTTCTTATTTCTTGCTTTTCCATCTTATTCTTTATTTTCATTTGATTCCAAGCCCCAAACTCCATCATCTGGCCATATTTAAGGTAATTCTACTCTCTTGTATGTTAATTTTGAGTTAAGACATTAGTTAAGTTAGGTTTATGAAAGTACAAGCAACACAGTGTTCTTGATTCTGTTTCGAGGGCAGTAAGTTGGCCTCAGTTTCCTTCAAGTTGTAGACCGAATCTAAAGAAACACAAAACATAAAAATTGTAGTTTTCTGTCTTAGGTTTAGGGCTATATAAATATTTTTGCATGATTTGGTATCTGTGGAAAGATATTGGTATCAGACTGGAACTGGTTCTATTGAGGAACCTAGCTGAATCATTTACTATTTTGATTATGTTTCTATATGTTAGAGTCGATATTTGAGGAAATTAAACCATAAAAGTTGTAGATATATGTATTATCTAGTTGTACACAAAATATCAGGACCAGATTATGGGTAGATATTGAGTTATGGGCAAGAGAGTCATGTCTATTCCATATTTGAGCTGTCTGCTTAGTGTCCTAGGCAGGTCCAGTCAATTGTTTGCCTATTTTGAGCTCCTTATAGACATAATCTATAAATGGTCAAAACATAAAAGTTATAGGTACATATCTTAGATAAATGTTTCCAAAAGTTCATCTCAATATGTTATGTATTTTGTGAGTTATAGCCTTCAAAAATCAAACTGGTCTGGATGCCAACCCTATTTCTGACCAGTCAAACTTACCCTACCATATGAGGACCTTAGAGGCAGAATGGATGAAAGTTGTCAACATGAAAAATGTTCCATTTTAACATATCTATGTGTATAAAGTTTCATTAAAATATGACTTACATGTTATAAGATATGAAGAAGCAAATTTTGTATCCCAAAACTGCCTAAGGTCAAAAATATGACAGAGAACAGAATATGTTTATAAATTTCAAAAAATATTCCGCAATGGTCCAATTGTTATGAAATTTAGACGTGCTGTAGCCCTACACGTTAACTTTAACTAAAAATAAGAATCATATAAATTGGACTAGTATAGACAAAGTTATAAGGTACTAAACACATGAAGGTCATACTGCTATTATACGAAACCCTAGTTAGTGGTCCATAATATGCATATTTCAATTTGTTTAAGTTTCACTAAGTTTATTTAACAATCAATTGACCAAGTATACATTCAATTAGGCTCACAACATATTGGAGATCCCCAAGGAAGTGAAAGACAATAAATTAGAGGCTCGAAATCGAAAGGAAATGTGAGTTTAATTATCAAATGATTTCTTTGGTACGTGCAATTATTACATGTAATGTGACTTGATTTGCTTTATTTGAATTACACAATTACTATGATATGACCAATGAGACTGTATTGAATATAAAGTACATGTTTGGATTCCATGTATAGGTTTTCTTTGTATAAGGCAAAAGTTGACTGAAATGAATAATGATTGTTGCAAATACATATGCATATGGACCTAAAAAGCGTTATGACTAACTAAATAGCATTGAAAAGCAAAAGAAGAGGCCTATGGCCCAAACAAATGTTCAAAAGCAAAAGAAAAGGCCTATGGTCTAACAAAGGTGCAAATTTTACAAATGATCAAGCTAGCTAGCAAATGCAAATGTTCACATGAAAATCCGGGACAATGTCTGTTTAGCTTAGTCACAACAAAAAGAAAATGACATAAGCATAAGTATAAGCAAATGAAATATTTACATAATTTAATATTATTTATATTCATATAATATTGATAAATAGAATGACATGTAAAATGTGTACGAATGACGATTACTACTTGTAATTGCGACTGACTTAGTACTTTAGAAAGCTTTTAATGATTATTCTTATTGAGTTGCAACTCATCAAATTGCATCATCTTTCATGCAAAGAAGAGTAATTAGCTCAGTTTGGAGGTGCATACCATATAGAAGACATGGATCACAGGTCATCGGCCAAGTCTCACCAATCTCTCTCCTTGCATTTCACACATGTATAGGGACATGACTTTTATGTTTTGGACTGTCTATCTGTATATGTATAATATAATGAATACACAGTGATGTGATATATATATATATATATTATGTATATATATATATATATTATGTATATATATATATATATTATGTATATAGTAAAGCTGTTATGCTTTACTGAATTGGTAAATGCTATAAAGTGAAATGTTATATGATTCAAAAAAAATTTATCCCTTATTATAAACAGGACTATGTCTTATTCTATGCAATACATGATAATATGATATAAGTATAAGTGATAT